>CM060903.1:212034313-212206813 GCA_030737815.1 Allium fistulosum
AAAAAATTGATATTAGATGGTAATTAGATGGATATTTATAGAATGATAGTTAAATATATCACTTGATTTGTTGCATGTGTTATGTTGGAATGATAAATGATATATGAAAATAGCATTTCAATTTTTGATAGATGTTAGATGATAGTTAGATAGATAGTTATAGAATGATAGTTGAATATATCACTTTATTTGTTGCATGCATTATGTTGGAATAATAGATGATAAATGAAAATAGCATTTCAAAAAAATTGATATTAGATGAATAGTTATAGAATGATAGTTAAATATATCACATGATTTGTTGCATGTGTTATGTTGGAATGATAAATGATAGATGAAAATACCATTTCAATATTTGATAGATGTTAGATGATAATTAGATGGATAGTTATAGAATGATAGTTGAATATATCACTTGATTTATTGCATGCATTATGTTGAAATGATAAATGATATATGAAAATTATATTTCAATTTTTGATAGATATTAGATTATAATTAGATGTATAGTTATACAATGATAGTTGAATATATCATTTGATTTGTTGCATGCATTATGTTGAAATATTATATGATAGATGAATATAACATTTCAATTTTTGACAGATATGACATGATAATTATACACTGATAGTTAAATATATCATTTAATTTATTTCATGTATTTAAAATGAAGAATGATTGATGAATTCAGTATTTCAATTTTTGAATTGTAAAAGCATGCATTGAAAATGAGTAATGACGGACAAATATAGCATTTAAATAAAGAATGATAGATGAATATAACACTTCATTATTTAAAAAACGTATGCATGCATAAAAAAAAGATAGATGAAAATAGCTTTATACTTTGTTATATACAAAATTATTCATTGATAGTTTTTTGTACAGGAATCCAAAGGTAAAAAATTAAAAAAAGCAAAAACAAAAGAAAAAGAAAAAAAACTCAAGGAAAAGATCTCAAGAAAAAATTCGGTATAGTTGTAGTTTTCTTCCACTGATAAAAAAATTCAGGAAAATAAAGGAAGGAGAAGGTTTTCTTGTAAATCAGCTGAACTATCTAAACAAACCCCCTTTGAAAAATTCTTGCTTGTGTTTTTCAATGAATTTTTAACAATATCTGCTTTTACAAAGTCATCGACAACATGAGATGATATCATTGACACATTTTCTATTGATGAAGAAGCTTTTAAGGTTGGGAATATTTTTTTTAAAATAAAACCTGAAGACATTTCAATTCTTTTCAGCTTACCTTTGTCTGGAACTAATCTTTTTCCATTACCTAAAATGAGTTTACAAAGCATTCCAGATAATTGTAAAGATTTTGTATTTAGAAATTTTGGTAAAATAGATCATATCACAAAGGACCTCATGATTTCAAAGATAAATAATGTATTGCAAACAAAAGAATTTCATAACGAAACTGGTTTTCCAAAATTGATTATTATTCTTGCAATGATAATCTTCTTCTTTCCGGACAACCAAAGATACTTACCATGGGGGTATATTCCTTATATCCTCGATCGACAAAAAATGAACTCGTTATCTTGGTCTATTTAAATTCATTATTCGTTGATTAGAGCTTTGATGGCTTTCAAAACAAAGCCGAGAAACATGCCCGGTTGTTCTATGCTCCCAATCGTAAGTACAACATTCTAACTTTATGTTAATGTATCTATCTCTATAATGTAAATTCTATACATTATATGTTTTACAAGTAATATTTTATTTTTATTTTTTCCTATGTGAGCATGTAAATTTGATTTCTCCAAATGCAACATACTGTACCGCCTTACCTAGATTTGGGAGATGGAATATCAAAAACTTAAAAAATGTGATTTCAAGAGAAGCACTCAAGAAGATGGACAATAGAAAGGTATCATTTCTCACACAAGTACAAGCAATATATAATGATAGATAAATATATCATAACATAGTGTATATTACCAGTTTTTATGTTGTTATTATACAGCCATATATTGAATGATAGTTACATATAGCGTTACTGCAGAATACAATTTTTTGTTGTTATTACCGTAGAATGATAGTTAAATATAGCATTATACGAAAAATGAAAGTTATATATAGCATTAATTCATTCACTTTTTGTTGCTCATTCATTACTATTTTATGTTATTATATTGATTTTCATTGAAATAAGAAATATGAATGAAAATGAAAAGGCACTTCTTGAATAAACAAACCAACGAAATTTTGTTTTGCTGGATTCCAATGAGAATGTTGGAACAGAAAAAAAAACAAAACTTGAAGCACCATCAGAAAACCAAGTTCAGTCGCTACAGCAGTACATTATAGACATGGAAAAAAAGTTGAAGAAGACTGAAGAGGAATTAGAGAAAGAGAGACAAAAAAGGATATAAGGAGAAGACATTATAATACAATTGAAAAAAGAAATCAAGATTTGGGAATCAAAAGCAAGAGAGGAAATAAAACCACCAACATTTGATCTTAATATAACTCAGCAAATTTAGTTGATGCATGAAGAAAAACAACAACAAGATCAAAAGAAACCCTCAGAGGTAGCACGAAAATCCCGAAGATTGCATGAAAAGCACCCAAAAACCAAGCTCATTAATTTTAAGGGTTAAAAAGCGTCCAAGAAAGAAAAAAATTGATCCTGATTGCCAATACGAAATTGTTCATTATAGAAAAATAGAGAAAAAAAATAATGACAACGCTGAACAAAACGAGGAAACTGAAACAAAAGAACCTGAAAAGGAAAATGAAAAAAATGTACCTGAAAGAGAAGATAAAGATGAAGCTCAAATAGAAGAACAAAAACAGGAAAATACTAGTGAACAAGAAGAAGGTGAACAAAATGAAGAAACTGATTATGAAGAAGAAACTGAAACAGATAGCATTGAAGAAAAAAAATAAAGGAGTCAAAACAGTTGGTAATGAAGAACCCATTGATGTTGATGGGTACTCTCCATCAAGCAAAGCTTATAAAAGTAGAGATGTCACAAAAAGAAAAATTCTACTACTACTGAATGAAGAACAACAGAACAAAGTTCTAACTTTCTTCAAATTTAATGAAAATGAGAAGTAAGATTTTTGACCTTGTTTCTTTGATTATATTTGTAATTACATAAAATTGAAAAAATAACTTATCAATTATTATTTTTCAATTACAGCACTATAGCTTATGAAAAGGATGAAGGAAATAAAGGAGGAATTACAATAGTCAAACCTATGGTGGAAGCTGTTCTGTTTGAGGAGGTCACTGATGGACAGGTATGCATCAAATGAGAAATATGACAGTTAAAAAGTGCATATAAATGTGTATAATGGGAGAATGATAGTTAAACCTAGCATTCAACTTTTCAAAGTGCATATAAATGAATTGAATGAGAGAATGGCAGCTAAAAATAGCATTAGTATTTGTAAAGTGCATATAAAGTATAGAATGGGAGAATGATAGTTAAAACTAGCATTCATATTTTTTAAGTGCATATAAATGTATAGAATGAGAGAATGATAGTTGAAACTAGCATTCAAAATTTCAAAGTGCATAAAAATGTATTGAATAAGAGATTGGCAGTTAAAAATAGCATTAGTATTTGTAAAGTGCAAATAAATGTATCGAATGTCGAAAATGATTTTTTAAACTATCATTTGCATTTTAAGAGAATTCAATGTATTCAACATGCAAATGATAGTGAAAACTAGCATTCAATAAAACATACAATCTTCTTTGTTTTGTTAATCAGCTTATTGATTGGTTTTATTACCATCAAGAGATGTATGAACACAATGGTAAGTATAAGCTTTTCATTATAAATGTTAAATAATAATATAAAATATTCTAATACATATGAATATGCAGAACATTTTAATACATGATCAAGAAACTATGATCAATGACATAGTTGTACCAACAATAGATGTCATTGTGAAGGATGAATTTACAGAGAAGATTTTCTTCCCTCTACATTACATAAACCATTGGAGCTTACTGATGTTAAACTATAAGACAATGCATTGGAGTTATTATGACTCAACCAAACCAAAGACCAGATCAACAAGGACATCAAACCCTAGCTATAACCAAGCCCTGATTCTGGTAAGAAAATAGTAATTTTTTAATCACTCTAATAATAATATACAACACTAATTTTTCTTCTTGCAGAGAAACAAAATTGAATTGATGTTCAAGAAGAAATGGGCAAAAATAGGAATACTCAACAAAGAACTTAAAAAATCAAAAGTGTGCAACCGAAAAGTCCACCACAAGATTCTGATTCGTAAGTAACTAATTTCATTTCTTCTCTTGTCACTTAAGTTTGTATATTCATCCAACTTTTGTTATTATTTTTAAAGTACAATGGAATGCATCCAATGAAAAAAATGATATTAAACCTAGCATTGATATTTTTAAAGTGCATATGAATGGGCCAAATGAAAAAATGATAGTTCAAACTATCATTTATATTTTTAAAGTGCATATAAATTTATCAAATGTCCAAAATGATTGTTTAGACTAGCATATGTATTTTTGAAGTCTATTGGGATACACTGAAATGCAAACTGATAGCCAAAATATCATTTGTATTTTTAAATTGCAGTGGAATGCATTGAATATGCAAAATGATAGTAAAAACTAGCATTCTTAATTGACAGTTTATTGAACAGCATTTATTGAACAAAAAGATTATGTATAAGGTGCACGCTCTAGATGCAGACGTGGTATCTCTATGAATGTATTGATCAATATTGTGATCAAAATATAATGCTATATTTTAGAATTCTAGATTAAAGAATGCTATCTTAATTAATACTAGATTATACTATAATATTAACTAATATTTCTATATCTAAAACAGACTTGATTGTGCATTCTTTTTTTTTTTGAACTGGTACTTTATATACAACAAATCATGGGGACAACATATCCCATGTCAAATAAACGTTCGAAAGCAAGTTTCGAACTTGTGACATCCTGCACCAAAGCCGAATCAATTAACCACTTGGACAAAGGTGCTTGTCTTGATTGTGCTTGTCTTAATATTTCTATATCTAAAACAGACTTGATTGTGCATTCTTTGTGATGACAAACATGAAAAAACTTGACTAGGATGAGATGCCAGCAAAATATGCAAAGGAAACAATTAGAAAACTAAGAGCTGCAGTAGTATATGACATACTCAACAATCGAGAATATAGTTGGTCGGTGGAGAAGTCCTACAAAGACTCTACATAAGACTAGCTGCTTCATTACAACTTCTTAGAACTTTGGATTTTATTTGACCTGAATCACTTCTTGTAATTAAACTGAGATAGATTCTTATATGTTTTCCAATGCTTGTATTTTGTTTTCAGTGTATAAACTGCTGTGATGCATTTGAACTTCTCAATTTGAATACGATTCGATTATAGTTGGCTGTTTTCAGTGCACGAACTACAATAAATAAACTATGGATATATTCAAGTGTCATTTTCACGTGCTTTTCAATGCTTGTACCGTGTTTCTGAAGAGATGAATAATGTTTATACTGAAATGCTAGATAGAACTAGCATTATGTGAAAATACATTTTTCAGTGATTAAACTGTGATGAATAAAGTGTGAATTTATCCATCTAGCATTTGTATATGCTTCTCAATGTTTGTACTCTGTTTTAAGTGTGATGCATATACTTTATACTATAATGCTAGTTATAACTAGCATTTGACTGAAATTCTAAATACAACTACCGTTCAATTGATATGTTTATATGCTTACCTATCGTACCCACTTCAACTTTTGATATGCATACCATCGGCTAACGTCTACACTGCAGATTCATGGAACATCGGCTTTGCATTCCTTTTTTGCGCTTGCCCCTGTTCCATTTGGGTTATGTTACTCTACTTCCAAATTATTGTGAATCTTTTGATTGTATATTACTTCAGCAGTTGCTTTCCAACTCTACATTCTGTTGTGACTGTACAATAAATATACAACTGCTATTTTTTTTGTTGCAATCTCCACATCCATTGCTAGGTTTGCTAGATGTTGATTAGTACTTGAATTTTTAACTGATTCTCACTTCAGCCTTTCATCGGCTCATCATCAACTACTTATGCAATATCATCAGCTCATCATATAAAGATTAGATCATCATCATCATATCCTTCGTTCATGCACAACAGTTCACACAGTTCTATACAATGACAGGTTGTGGTTTTCAATGTTCGAATTGTGTTTCAAGTGTGATGTATACTATTTATACTGAAATGCTAGTTACAACTAGCATTCGACTGAAATGCTAAATACAACTAGCATTGAATTGAAATGTTAATACTGAAGTGCAGCTAATGCCATTCTTTGATTCATATTAAAAAATTTGCACTATGAGTAAATAGTCTGATTTACACTTAAAAAATAACCAAAACATTTCACATTTTATTTTGTAATGATTTCACATAGTCTGACTTTATTCTTCTATAAGCTTTAGTAGCTTTACACTTGAAAAACTACTCCATTACACTAAAAATATACTTAAAGTTTCTAACTTTTTGAAGAAGCAAGAAAATTCCTTTTGTTGTGACCAACTTCGTTATAGTGACTGTATTTGTTTCTTTTATTTGAGAATATCCTAATCCACCATGCCTTTTTATAGATGGTCTTCCTACACCACGAACCTCTTTAGGAGGCCTAATCAAAACATCATTTTCAGCAGCAACTGGCTTATCAAAATATGGAATTGGATTGATAGCATTAGCATATGAAGATCTAAAAGCATTAACATTAAAATAGTCCTCCACATAATCATAAACTGATAACCTAGATTTGTTAATGCACTTAATTGCATGGGCACATGGAAAACTAGTAACTCTCCACTGATTACAATTACATAAACGATTTTGAAGATCAACAACCTGTGACTTAGGAGATTTTACTTCAAACACAAATTCTGAAGACTTATAAACATCCTAACCAAAGCCATCATTGACTAACTTAGACAAACGTTCCTCCATAACAGGACAAAGGTTCGTTGTCCACAAACGACATTCCTCTCTTCTTCTAGCCATTTTCTCCATTATTTTTACTCGAATACCATCCAAACAAGAAGTTATTGGCATAACTCTATCTTCCAAAATCCATGAGTTGAAACTTTCTGCAACATTAGAAGAATATTCACCATAATGCTTTCCGTGAAAAATTAAATCCGCCAATTGGACAAAAGGTTTATCTCTTAGAAAATTTTCCGCGGACATACTCCCAATATCGTTAAATTTAGAAAAATATCGCTCAAAATCATATATATTAGAAGCTCTAGCACAAAGTTTGAACAACTCAACAATTGATGAATCACCTTTAGCCGCCTTAACAACATTACCAATATTTTGTTCCGTATGAAGTAAACAATAGATATAATAAGAAGAAGGAAATATTTTTAGAACACCTAAAATGAGACCCCATTGACAATCAGACATAAAAACTAAAGACTGATCTTCATGAAGCATTTCTTTCAAATGGGACAAAAACCAAGACCAATTAGCTTCGTTTTAATGTCAAACAATACCCATTGCAAGAGGAAAGAAACCTAGAAAATAAATAATTAATGACTGATTAGTAGTAAGAAACATGAATTATATTAAAAATTCAAACCTGTATTAAATGTTAATATTTTCCCTTATACACAGTTGAATTAGCTTCAAAATGATATATGAATCTAGCATATGTTATTTTAAAGTCTTTTATTTACTGTTGCATAAAATTTAGTTCTTGTTTCTATAAACATTTCTACTATAAACATTTCTAGTGTAAACAGCTCTACCATTGAATAAAATAGAGCAAACAATTCTAGTGTAAACATGTCTACTGTAAAAATTATGTAGTGCTATAGACAATGATAATTTAATATATCATTACCCAAAAAATAAATAAATAAAGTAAAATTAAAATTAAACTCATACCTTGGTTACCATTTTTAGAAGTAGTAGCTAACAAAACACTCGGTCTTCTCTTTAAAGCAGCCACATCTAAAAATATTAATGACCGACAGTGCTTAAATCAAAATAGACAAGCACCAAAACCAATACAAACTCTTTCAAATTAATTGGTTGAAGGATTAACTTCCATAGCCACATAACTACCGAGATTATATTTTTGCAACGCCTCCAAATACCAATTTAAATCATTATATAACATAGCATCGTCCCTATATATTTCTTTCAAAGCCAATTGTTTTCCACTATATGCATAATAATATGAAAGATTAAAATTGTACTCTCTTCTAAACTCTTTGATAATATCTTTTGGCTTCTTCATAGGAGCATCTCGAATTTGATCGATAATCAATGATTAACAAATCTATTTGAAATATTAACTCTATTAACATCTCTAAGACTGGCTCCACATGAATGGTCAAAATTGTAGGTTCTAATAAAAAACCGAGAGAGTATACCATGATCCGAAGAAGCATTAAGATAAAACTTACAACCATCCGTCAACCAAGAACAATTAACCGAAATTCTATCGGGAGAATTTCTAACAAAAATCAAATCATAACCATTTTTTATTTGATATGCCATTAAAAACTCCCTAAAATCCTCAGCTCCATTAAAACAAAAACTAAGAAAATCCACAATAGTTTTTTGAGAACCTTTCTTCAACAAATCTTTCAAATAATATGAAGAATCGGCATATGAATCACTATTTGTAGCAGAACTACTACTAATTGAAGTGCTTTGAACACTTGCATGGCCTAAACCACAGCCACCAATATTAGCTTCTATAGCATAAACATTTCCCTTGATAGTAAACTTAAAATATTCAATCTTCTTGAAAATTAGAAAGCACATAATACTAATCAAATCTGAATCAGTATCAATGATTATATTCTTGTTCTCAAGAACATAAGATATCTCAATAGAAAACGGACTAAGATGTGGCCAAACTTTATTGATTTTAGTCTTAACACCAAACAAAGAAGAGCTTGTGGTAAGTCGAGTAGAATAACAATTCTCATTATGTTCAAAAATAACTAGCAAACTATTTGCTTCATCATAGCATAACAAATAAAAAGAAAAATAAATTAATTATGAATACAACAAATGCTAAATTAACATAGAATATTAGAATAAAAAAAGCAAATGATAAATGTTAAGTGCTAAATGAAAGCAAAATAAATTAATTAAAAAGCAACTGTTGAATGAACATAGCATAATCAAATTAAAACAAATTATGAATACAATAGCAGAGAATGCTATATAAACATAACATAACGTAACAAACTACATATAAAATTAACAGATGTCAAATGAACATTAAAGTTGTACAGCAATAAAAAATGCTAAATAAACATAATAGTACGCATTAAATCTTACTTTGCCATTGAAACGAATCTAAAACTGGAACTGAAATCTGGAAGAAGATAAAGTATACAACCTAGAAAACAAAAATATATTTAATAACCGAAAGGTATTATATCAGAGGAAGATAAGTAGAAGATCAAAAGAAATAAGATCGACATACCTGGAATTGGAAATTGTTTGATGAAGATCGAGAACAAATTATACAATGAAGATCAACACAAAATCAAGAAGATCGAGAACAAAAATAATAAAACATGCGTCCTTGAAACAAAGATCGATGCACCTAGAGCAGCAAGATCAGGATGAAGATCAAAAAGAAAATAGGAAGCAAGAAGATTGATGATAATGAACGAAAAGTTTAAATTTTACAAAAGTATTTCCTTTGGAAAAAATATAAAGCCCGCGTCCTTGAAATGAAAAAACAAGTCTGCGTCCGTAGGTCCAAAAAAAGAAATAAAAAGTTCCTCCAGCCCATTTTCCAGTAATAAATATATAAGAATATAAACATATAATCATTCTGATTGTGACAATATATTGATATAATAGGATCATCACCTAACTAATATAACATAATATGATATATATGTATATGTATATATTATGATATATATATATATATATGTGTATATATATTAATTCAATAGAGTAAAATTGTAAACCATATCATTACCTTATACGAATTCCAAAAACTCACATCTTGAAGCGTTGATAAGACCTCCTGAATTGAATTCTAATTCTGAGGGTGCTATCTTCCGAAGTGTTGACCACCAGCTATCGAATAGTGCTTAATTTTATTCGATTTGAGCTTGTAAGAATAGAGGAGATGGGATGATATGTTTGACCAGAAATGAGGAGTTTGGAGGCTTACAAAAGTTAGAAATGAGAGTGGGTTGAGATGCTTATATAGAGAAGGAAATATAGAGAGAAGTTATGATTAAGATTCACATTTCTCTCTTCCTCTTTCTTACCTCTTATCCATTCAACCCTAGCCCCTCTAGCCATCTTATGGCCACCCCCTATGCTGGTCTATAGTGGTCGAAAATAACATGCATCCATATGGGCTTAAAACCCATTTAAAGCACGAACAAATTATACTGCATTTAAATCCAATTTAAATGCACATCGATATCGTATATCGATTAATATATTTATAACTATTATAACTATATTTAATAACACTGTTAAACAAATCAAAAGAATATTTTATAATTAATATTTCATAAATTTTATGAAATATCGATTAATTTATAACAATTATAAACTACTTAAATCATGTGGTTAAGGAGTATTAAACAATTCGATTGTGCGACTCTTTATGTGTAAATTTGGTTAGCGATTAATATCGAACTATTCGAACGTTCATATATCACTTAGCAGGTGGTGCGATATTTTGGCCAAATTTATCACTTACTTGATTACGGTAAAAGCTAATTTTAATTTATTAAGCGTTACCTGATTGTGACTCTACAGTCCAAACACAAAGTCCTTTTTTTTAATAATAACAATTATTATTAACTGAAATGCTCTAGCCAGAACTTTGACTTTAAGTTGACTTCTATTGACCATGATACTAACCTATATAACTGAGGAGACGAATCCTCTATTAAATAATGTTTCACTTCCAATGCTTCCACTTAACCCAACTATAGTCTTTCGATGTATGATGTGCCATGATTTAACTATAATCAAAATGGATCTTCCACATTGAAGATCAACAGTATTCTCAAGTCAAGAGAACTGTGTAATTTTGTTTCATCGATATTTTCCGTTTGACCTAGTTATATTAACCAACAGAAAACTACCAAGTGAGTCATTTCATAGTTATTTTTTGAAAACGCAGGAGAACCCGACGGGCCGGTAAACTTCTGAGGAGGGTATAGTAAAGCCGTCCGCTGATCCAAGTCCCCATACCCCTGGATAAATTTATATAGGATAGGGAAGCGCATGGTAGGAATCGAACTTGGGTCTTTTTACCAGAACCCAAGTCTCCTTTCCACTGCGCCGCACCCGCGGACAAGTCATTTCATAGTTATCCAATAACTACCAGTACGTAACCCCTTAGTACCCTCAGCAGCCATAAGTACCAAACATTTGAAGAGCGTTAAATACTCTAGTCTGAATAGATGTATCAATATCCAGTCTCGAAACATCTTGACTAGGAATGTTTAAAATCATATAATTATTTTCATTATGATAATTACTCAAAGTTACAACATATGTAAGTACTATCACAAAAAATACCATTTACGAATTTTTTATTAAATATATTTTTAGTTAAATTAATTAATTAACATAACACATTATATCAAGTATATAATAGAAAGAAAACACATTTTATTTTTGAAAAAGATTAGTTATCAAGTTAGATATATATAACAAATTATATATTTGCTCTTAGGGCATACCCCTAATACTACCAACAACACCATATGATAGGAATAGAACCAGATAGGAATCATCTATACATCAACATGTATTCGGGTTGAAATTCATCAATAATCAGTTATGCAACCCAAAACACTACAACATGAAAAATACAAATGATAGATGTTCAATTGAAGTTGAATTTATGCCAACTTTCAAAAATATCTTAAATAGATCTGAAAATGCAAATTATAAGAAAAATAAATACTATGTAGAGAAAGAATGTATAAAATCAATGCTAACATATTTCCACATTGTCAGTTAAGTGGATATGCATATGGAGCAACTTTCATTTACAAAAGTAGCTATCAAGGGAAGAAAAACATGTTAAGCACTGCAATATTCATGAATTAGTCACCTGAGTCATAGATTGGTTTTAGTGTCCAAAAGAGACAAACCTGCAACATCTTACCAATATGCTAGCCCAAACCAAAACTTTAGTGCATAATAAAAAGAAATTGAACTAGGAAA
Organism: Allium fistulosum; assembly: GCA_030737815.1. Taxonomy (NCBI): domain Eukaryota; kingdom Viridiplantae; phylum Streptophyta; class Magnoliopsida; order Asparagales; family Amaryllidaceae; genus Allium; species Allium fistulosum. The sequence continues at coordinate 212,046,531 of CM060903.1, forward strand.
AGATGAAGGACTTGGGAATATGGTGAACAATAACCCGTAGTACCAGAATTTCATCAAAACAGATGTATTGATGTGCTACATAGAGACTTGTTGCAGTTTAAAATCTAAACATCTTGCAAGCATTTATATGTAAAAGCTTTAATGCACAATAACGCAAAACACATGTTGAAGAATGGTAAAAATGTATGCTACAATTGTAACATCAAATACCATGCTGCAACTCTGTTATCTTACTGAGTTTTCGCTTATCCTTTTTCAATATATAATAAAGTTATGTGGCAAATCATTTATAATTAACTATGTAATATTAATCATACCAAGATGTTTTTTAACTCTTAAGTATAACAGAAAATAATTAGCCTACTAAATAAACAACAAACTACAGTCAACCTGAACAAGAGAAAAGGGTGTTGTTATCTTGTATCCTCCACGCCATCATTCTCAAATAACAAACTACAGTCAACCTGTCAGATGAGTATAGTGAGAAGAACTATCAGATTCATGATATTATGAGATGCATCGCTACAGAAAATGAACAGAGAATGAAGATAAACTGGTTGACGAAAGGAGATAAACCTACTGAATTTTTTTTCTCCTATATCAATTCTAAGAAATCTAGCAGGAGAAATAATCTTATTCTAAATGACAATGGGCAGTGGTCATCAGCATCAGAAAATATTGCTCTTTCAGCCATAAATTATTTTTCAGATCTTTTTTCTACGCCGAATACTACTAGTCAATTTCCAGACATAACTTGCAAGAAAGTGTTGTCAGATAATGCAAAAAGAAACCTATGCAGACCCTTTATTCTTGAAGAAGTGAAAATTGCTATATTTCAAATTAATGACAATAGTTCACCTGGACCTGATGGCATCAATTCAAAATTCTACAAACTTCACTGGGATCAAATCAAATATGATATATGCAATGCTATGAATGGTATTCTTAACACTGGGAAGATTATTAAAGAAATAAACCATACTTTTATATGCCTCATCCCAAAAAAACCAAATGCTACAGATATGAATGACTTCAGACCGATATCTTTATGCAATGTATTGTACAAAATCCTTGCAAACCTTCTATGTAATCGTATGAAAAGTTATTTGGACTCTCTTATCTCTTATAACCAGAATGCCTTTATTCCTGGAAGAGTTATCACAGAAAACTCCCTTATGGGTTATGAAATGATTAGAAGTTTTAACAGGAAAAACTCTAACAATCTATGTCTGAAAATTGATTTGCATAAGGCGTATGATAAAATCAACAGAGAATTTATTCATCATATGCTGATATCGATGAATTTTCCCACTCAATTTGTGGATCTAATCTATGAATGTGTTTCTACACCAACATTCTCGGTTTTAGTTGAAGGCACACCTTATGGTTTCATTAACAGCTCGAGAGGCCTTCGGCAAGGTGACCCCCTTTCACCGTATCTTTTTGCCATTGCTATGGAACTTATGACTATAAAATTCGACATGGAATTCCTAAAAGGTAACATTAAACCCATATACCCAACAGAGCCGATGATTACTCACTTGATATATGCAGATGACATTCTGGTGATTACCAAAGCTTCTATTCACAATGCCGAGAGTATTAAACATATATTTCAAGACTTGAATTGTATTGCAGGTTTGGAATTAAATAGCAACAAATCTTTGCTATTCCTTAGTAAAGGAGCCACAAACAAGAATCAAATTGCTAACATTTTAAACCTGTGTATTGGCAGTTTGCCAATAACTTATCTGGGCATCCCTTTATCGCATAATAAATTAAGAGCAAGGGATTTTGGATTACTGATAGACAAAGTAAATAAAAAATTCAGCCATTGGCATAGTAAAATGCTAAATATAAGTGGTAGAGCTGAATTAATTAAAACTGTTATTCATCCTATGATACAGTTTTGGCTGCAGTTTTCACAATTTCCAGTTACTGTTGTTCAAAGAATTAACTCATTATGTGCTAACTTTTTGTGGAACTCAAAAAATCACAAAATGAGCTGGGAGGATGTGTGTAAAACTAAAGACGAAGGAGGCTTTGGTATAAGGAAAATTGAAGACTTATCTAAAGCAGTGGCTGTTAACCTTCTGTGGAAATTTATTAATGGTGAATCGTTATGGGCTAAATGGACTAATAATAGATACAATAAAAAAGATAATTTTTGGTCTGCTACTTTGAATCCAAATTCTTCCTACATCTGGAAAACATTACTTCGTGCTAGACAGTGGTGCATTGGTCTTATAAATAGGAATATAGTTAATGGTGAAACCACAAATCTTTGGTTCGATCCCTGGATCAATGGAACAACATTATTTAACGCAGTGGGTAGAGATGCCATTGATGTGGCAAATGGGCAGAACACTACTGTTTCTGTGCTAATTTCTAATAACAACTGGAAACAAAGCATGGACAATATTCCTTCTCAACTTCAAAATATCATTCACAATATTAATATTCAAACTCAAAAGGAAAAGGACTACTGGGTATGGACTCCAAACAGCAATGATAAATGCTCCATGAAATCAGCATGGAACAATGTCAGAAACAAGCACATAGAACACTTCTGGTCCAGAATTATATGGGATAAAGGGTGTGCACCTAAAATGTCTATCTGCTCGCTAATGGCCATTCAAAACAAATTAAACACTAAAGAGAGAGTTAGCAGATGGAATTCTAATATCGATCTTCAATGTACACTTTGTTCTAATCATGTGGAAGACAGGGATCACCTTTTTTTTAACTGTCACATCCCGGAATTTTCGACTTTCGAAAATTCAACATCGATACTCACTTTATCGACTGCCGAGAAATCGAACGCCGGAAACTCCAATAGTGAGGGTTTTAGAAAGAAGAAAAAGGCAGAAGAAGAGAACAGAAGAAGAAAAGAAGAAAGAAAGAAGAAGAACAACAGAAAACACATCAGAACAGAAAACAATATCAGAATCTTACACATCGCAGCAGAACAATATATAATAGATAAGCACTAGTCTTTTTAAAACAAAGAACTATATCAGTTTATACATTGTAACGACCCGAAAATTTCAACTGTTTCAATAACGTAATTAGTTGAAATTTTGTGAAATTTTAAACGATAAAATTTTGAAATAAAAATTTGATATTTGGAATACGTCCAGTTAAACATAGCAACTGGTAAATTTTCGTCCGAAAATACGAAAGTTTATTTCGCGCGTAAGTTCACTTCAATTTAATCAGTTAAAAAAGCGTTGAAAATAAAATATTTCAAAACCAAAATATTTTTACATAGAAAATTTCTAAAACATCTTCTGAGCAAAATGTCAGTTTGTCGTTTTTCAAAATTCGGACATCCTTGGCTCCGTCGATCTTATTTTTCAGTGTTTTTCTTGCATTTTCCGTAGTAGAAAAAATCGAATTTTTATAATTCAATCGTACCACTGATATCTGTATACCATTTTTATCGTCTCATCATGCTGATCTCAACGGTGTATTCCTTTCTGTTTTCCGAACTTCGGTACGCCGTGAAATCAGTAAACGATTAACCGTTGTAGTTGTTATTGAGCCTCGGATGTCTAATGACATTTCGTTTAAACACCATGAAACCGGTAGTCATCGACTATTGCAATTCTCTAAAATTTTGTACGTCATTTTGCTATTCCCCTAGTGCATTTATTTCCACTAACTTTTTATATTCTCTGGAATCAGTTCAGCTTCCATCTATTAGCCATTTTGCCATGCAAGTCACTTTTTCCATACGTTCATTTCCAAGAAAAACAATATAAATGTATACAAAATTCTTAAGAATCTGTTCAAATTCCAAACTCACGCAAACCCCAAGCATCTTCCTCTTTTTCCATCTTTCCCCACTTCCTACCGCTCGTCACTTCACCTGCTTGCGTCGAGCATCGGCAGCCCAGCCTACCACCACCCTCCGCGTCTGCTGACCCACGCAACTGCAATCCCAAGCCCCGATTTTTCCAGCCATGCGAGACAGCAGCACCACCGGATCCACCGCTGCCACCTTCCCCTTCCACTGGCCTTGTTTATTTCAACCGATCCTTCGACCTCCAAGTCGCCTCAAATCCGAGCAGCTTCGGCTCACTTCGCCTCCATACAAGCATCCACCGTCCAACTGCTCTTCTCTCAGCCATTTCCCGAGCTCCACTTTCTTCTCTTGTTAGCGGGTATTTATATACATATATTTTGTGCTTATTGGTTTGTATAGTCAGATGTTAGCTTTGTAGATATAAATAGTTACATATATAGTTTATATAAAGTATTAGTGTAAGTAGGATCCTATGCTTATATATGTAAACCTGTATACATTTATTTACAGAATGATATATATAATAGTTAAATAAGTTATGTAAGTAATGCTTGAAGACTGTTTGGTACAAATGAATCCTCTCATTTTTCTCACAGCCTGCCAAAATGCCATGCGCCTATCTATAGTTTAGGTATTGTATTTGTTAGTCAAGTCTTGTTATCTGTTAATCAATTTTATAAGTTTGTATAAAATTTGCAGTGTTAGTTATATAAGCTTCTAGTACCTAAATTGTAATATAGTAGGGGTGTATAGTTCAAAGCTTTAAAATGTGCGCTTACTGTATAACAAATTAGAGTAGGCATATAGCTTGATGTTGGACCTGTTATTATTTTTTAAACACTATTATATTAAAAAAAAAATGTATATATATTTGATTGGAAACGCATCTTATGTGCAATATTGCTGCTGGCAGCATATTTTATTTTAAAGAACTCTGATATAAATTTGTATATATAATTTACATAAGATGTACAGAAACTATTGTCTATATATTTATGGTAAGGTTATGTGTATAATATATATAGTTAAGTAGTACGTTGACAGTGGACTTTCTGATATTTCAGTTTTAAAAGTAATGTATGTAAGTCTCTACACATATAGGATTATATACATTAGTAAGTACATGTGGATTTAGTCTTTCAAATACATATTTGTCGTATAAATGTTTACCTCAGCTTTGTTATATATATTTGTATAAAAAGTATATATATGTATGTATAATAGTTTCAGGTTGCATAATAAAATTTGTATATAGGTTCGAATACTGGTTGGTATATCTTAATATAGTCTACACTTATATGTGTCTGCATATATGTTGGGTAGCATGCATATGCATCTGTATGTAGTCTAGCTTGCCTATAGTAAAATCTATATATATAGAGATATATATCTATGTATATGGTTGTAAATCTAACATGTAAAGATAGGTGGGTTTGTAAGTTATATAATGATGGGCGGGTTTGGTTTTCTGATTTGTAAGTTATAATCTTAGATCTATGTGTTTAAAAGATAAATTGGATGGGATTATATATAAAGATTTCATTTTAATTATTATTTTAGTGTTTAGTTAAAACGTTGATTTTAAAATTTATATATATATATATTGTTTTATTTTATTTTGTTTTAAGTTAATTATATTTCATGGGAATAATAATGATAATATATTTCCTGTCTCTATCGAACTGATTGTTTGTTCTCCTCGATTCCAGCCTTGTTTTGATCGTCGAACTCGTGCCAATCTAGTTTTGCTTCGAAATGTGTGTTTGGATCCGTAACTCATCCCACTGTCGAATCACTCTAGCCTCGAAAGGTGAGCACTCACTCACGATTAACGTTCTTTTATTTATTAAATTTGATTTCAATTGAAACGACAATTGAAATATACTGTTATTAGTTAATGACACTGTTATATATGCTATTACCTGTATCAGTTCACCTGTGACATCTGACACCATTATCTGTTAATTATTTATGCGATGATAATACAGTTTGGTTGATAATTTATTGATTGTTGATGTTTATATTGGACGTTAAATTGTTAATGTTGAAATGATAAACAATATGAAATTGAACTTGATATAGGATGATTAAATGTTAAATTTGATTAACTGACATTTGTATAATATGACCTCTTTAACTGTTGAATTTATTGACACGTAGGATTTGTTTAATTTCACTTTGAACCACTGAATGTATGTTGTTAAATTGATGATGTATGAAATTGTAAATTGGATGACAAGTGAAAACCGTAATGTAATAATCTTTAATCTACATGAAATGATAGTGTAGATTCTAGAAATAATTATATTAATTCGTACAAATAACAATGCGAATTAATAGGGTTATTTCGGGATTATTTGAATTGATTATTGGATTGTTATTGATTGTTGTTATTGCTTGTTTATTTACTTTGACACCATCCCAGTTATCACACTGCAAGTTCCCTTTGATATGTTTTGATTTTGAATTGAATTGGAATTGGGTTGAAATGATAAATACCCAAATTGAACTTTGACTTAGGATAGAAAATTAAATAAAAACCCGATTGGTCAATAATTTGATTTGAAAATAAACGAAGATTTTATTTGAATAAAGAATACGGTTTTGAAATGAAGTTGAAATTTGAATTTTGATGAAAGGAAAGTGGTAATATTTAATAATCTGAAATAAAAGATTAACAATGTAATCAATGAAAGAATGTTGTTTAATTTGAGAAATGATTGAATTAAGTTTGAAATGATTTAATAATTAAGTTTGAAATTATAATTAAGTTTGAAATTATTAAACTTTGAAATTATTTAATAATTAAGTTTTGAACTATTTAATAATGAATTATTAAATGATTAAATTGAATTGAAATTCTTTAATAAGAAAAATTGAACTTTTGAATAAGTGAATTTTACTTCGTAAAAAAAAAAAAAAATTGAAATTGAGTTTCTTTATTAATTAAGTTTTGGAAAATTATTTAAGGAAGTAAATAAGTGAAATTGGATTTCTTTAACAAAAATGAAATGTGATATTTTTGGAATTAATGTAAGACTTGTAATTGAAAGAATAGATTTGACGAATTTAATTTAATTCAAAAGTGTAAGTGATTTAATGAAGTTGGACTTAAGAAATTGATTTAATAAATTGGAATTTAATAGAAATTGTTTTGAATGATAAAGTAACTTAACGAATATTAAATGAAATCGATAAATGAGTTTAAATTGATTTGAATGTTAAATAGAATTTATTTAAATGATTTCGGATATGATAACTGTTATTCATCCTATGATACAGTTTTGGCTGCAGTTTTCACAATTTCCAGTTACTGTTGTTCAAAGAATTAACTCATTATGTGCTAACTTTTTGTGGAACTCAAAAAATCACAAAATGAGCTGGGAGGATGTGTGTAAAACTAAAGACGAAGGAGGCTTTGGTATAAGGAAAATTGAAGACTTATCTAAAGCAGTGGCTGTTAACCTTCTGTGGAAATTTATTAATGGTGAATCGTTATGGGCTAAATGGACTAATAATAGATACAATAAAAAAGATAATTTTTGGTCTGCTACTTTGAATCCAAATTCTTCCTACATCTGGAAAACATTACTTCGTGCTAGACAGTGGTGCATTGGTCTTATAAATAGGAATATAGTTAATGGTGAAACCACAAATCTTTGGTTCGATCCCTGGATCAATGGAACAACATTATTTAACGCAGTGGGTAGAGATGCCATTGATGTGGCAAATGGGCAGAACACTACTGTTTCTGTGCTAATTTCTAATAACAACTGGAAACAAAGCATGGACAATATTCCTTCTCAACTTCAAAATATCATTCACAATATTAATATTCAAACTCAAAAGGAAAAGGACTACTGGGTATGGACTCCAAACAGCAATGATAAATGCTCCATGAAATCAGCATGGAACAATGTCAGAAACAAGCACATAGAACACTTCTGGTCCAGAATTATATGGGATAAAGGGTGTGCACCTAAAATGTCTATCTGCTCGCTAATGGCCATTCAAAACAAATTAAACACTAAAGAGAGAGTTAGCAGATGGAATTCTAATATCGATCTTCAATGTACACTTTGTTCTAATCATGTGGAAGACAGGGATCACCTTTTTTTTAACTGTCACATCCCGGAATTTTCGACTTTCGAAAATTCAACATCGATACTCACTTTATCGACTGCTGAGAAATCGAACGCCGGAAACTCCAATAGTGAGGGTTTTAGAAAGAAGAAAAAGGCAGAAGAAGAGAACAGAAGAAGAAAAGAAGAAAGAAAGAAGAAGAACAACAGAAAACACATCAGAACAGAAAACAATATCAGAATCTTACACATCGCAGCGGAACAATATATAATAGATAAGCACTAGTCTTTTTAAAACAAAGAACTATATCAGTTTATACATACATCAATCATCAGAGTCAATATACAACAATGGACAATTATATAACTTGTCCTCATACAGAATACACAGCGGAATAAATATATCAGATACAAATACTACGTCTCGCCATCCAACTTATCTCCAAAGCTCCAGAATATCCAGAATATCCTGATAATATAACTCTAGGCTGCCCGTGTGGAAAATTTGTGGGCACCCAGAGTTTAGAAGGGAACAATAAACTCCGAGTCAGTCATGGTGACTGGTGTGAGATCGTAAAACAGTTATTTTTCTTTAAAATAAACAACAGAAGAATTTTAAAGTCAATTCGCAATGCTTTTGGAAACTGAAACTACCATAAGACCTCCCACCACACACACAATGCAAACGCAGAATTGGAGGAGATTTCTTCTTATGATAGTCAAAGATGCTTACTACGCAAAATCAAATCATCTTTGATATTATTATTAGTGCATAGTGTAGAAAACATTTCGGAAGTATAATATAAATCTTAGCCAGCATAGGCATTCCGCACTTATGCCTACTATAGCTACCATCCAAACAGTGGTGACCACCATAAGTGAATGATAGGTTCTACAACTAAAACCGTACAAGTCACGTATTGTTTCTTTGGATTTCCAACAAATGGTCAGGCAAAGGAACTTCCTATCCACGATGGGTACGTCCCTGGAATAGACGACCCGAGAACCTAACCGGATCTCTGCCAACACAAGGCCGGGTTACCTCTGCAAAAATAGGTAACTACTGACACGCGTATGCCATCCCCCGATCGTCACCGATCTTCCCGAGGATCCCCGATTCGCAACAAACCACATAGATAATAATAATGCAGTAACCACAGAGGTTAAGTATCTGGGCTCCATACCATGATACCACCTTTATCCAGAAGGAATGACATACACTAAGGGGCGCTACTCCCTAGAACCTTGCTGCATCCTTCCTGTTTCGACCATTTCCGGGGTGTGAGGCTCGACGAAGTCTCGTCCACAAAGCTACGCTTTCTTAAAAAGCCCTGCTTCGGGTCAAACAAAATGATCAACCTATGATCACAAAGATATAAGATCAAACAAATGATCATACCACAAATGATCAAACACTGATCATTTCACAGCAACACTCAGTATGCCACGTTACCAAATTGGGATATATCGCTGATAAATTTCAACTACATAACCTCTGAGCTCGTACGTCTCAGAGAAGGGTGTTAAGCTAAGAGAATAAATTCTCCGCCACCAACAGAAATGTATTTGAAAGAAATCAGCTTTATATCTCAAATTGTAACGTCAGACACACAATCCATACAAGTCTGTTCCGGGATCGAACAGAACCGAAGGCACTTCTCACGAAGCCCTTGTATTTCCGGATAAATTTCTAATCACGTCCGGACTTCCCGTCACTAAGGGTGATAAAACCTCTAAATCGAAGATCAGTCGATGTAGAGTAACTCGACGGTAATCCTTCCGTTTTCAAAAATATCCGGTCTTCAACACCGGTCTTCGAATGCAATTCATAACGACGTATCACATATTCGGAATGGGTTATACGACCCCATGGTCCTTTCCCGGCTAACCCGAATAGTGAGCGATTTTTCAAAAATAAGTGTGGCATTCAAATTCATCCAATTCACAGCAAATACCTACTCAAGGTAATTATTGATAGTCGGTTATTTAACTATCAATAAAGATGCGCAACATCATCAGATTCCAAATAATTTTCCAAATTTATTTCATCTTCCAAAAATATCTTTTACTAGATATAAAATTCCACACTTCTAAAATAAATCAACATTTATTTTTCTAAACAGTTTCCCTTTCCTTCATAAATTCCATAGTGGATTTATATTTCAAAATATCTACTGATATACGATTTTCAAATCGATTTCAATATTCAATTTCAATTTATCTTTAAGAAGATAAATTCTCAAAACGTTTCATTTCATTTTGGAAATGCATTTCCCTACTTATCTAATAATAAGTATTTCACAAATCATTTATTTTCAACACTTGGAAAATATTCGATATACTTAAATCAAATTAAGTATATATTTCATTCTTTAAGGAAATCTATTTTCTATAACAACATCAATTTGAGTCAAAACGAATGTTATGTAAAACATCGTTACGACGACTCAAAATCACTAGTATAGGGATTGGAAATTAAAATAGATATGTAAATCCCAATACTAGATAAAAACATTTCCTTTTGGAAATCATTTACTATAACAACAGTGTTATAGTCCACCATTTCCTTATATTTTCGAAAACGTCTATTTCAACAATAAATGTTGAAATCTATGCTTTCGATTCATAACACATTTTAAAACACCTTTAAAATGTTTAACTTCATTTTTAAAATATTACTTCTTCAAAAATGAATCCATTTTACTTAACAATATATTCACTGTCCAAAATCGTGAATAAAATTTACTCGACCCCATTTCAATCATTCCTACACATTTTTATTTCAATAAAAATTCGCTATTCAAAATTGTGAATATATCTTCTAAAATAATCTTCTATTAAATTTATCACATTCAATCTATTTTCGAATTTATAAGCACGTTTATAAATTCTATTTCTCTTTTAATAACAACTTCGACTTATAAACCTTCTTTTATCAACTTCTATATTTAACTTATCAAAATAAGTGACTTTGGGTTTATAACAACTTTTATAAATTCCAATTCTATTTATAAAACTTCAATCCCAAATCAATTTCGATATTGATTTCTAAATTTATTTTCAACTTTAAATAAACTTCCCATACTGATTTCTCAAAATTTCATTTCCAAATATTAAATCAATTATAGATTGATTTCTAATTATATTCATCCTTACTAAAATAAATTCCTTATCTTCCTTCAAATTATTCAATATCCTGTTTTTTTAATGGATTCTTTAAATTGAACTCATTTTACATTGATTTCCCAAATCATTTCAATTTACCAATTAAATTTCTAATTGGATTTCCAACTTATCTCCTTTTAAATAAATTCTTTTTAAAGAAAATAAATTTCTATTGTCTTCTTTCAATCTATTTAGAAATCCAGATTTTAAATTAATTTCCTCAATTTAAAATCACTATTATACGAAATTCATTTGTTTAACATTTTCACTTTATTCTGGAAATAAATTCGATAAGATTATAAAAATTAACTTTTTATACTTTAAAATTCCTTTCTTCGAATTTATTAAATTTCTAAAATCAAATTCACTTAGAAATTTCTATTTTGATTTCCAAAAATTCAATTTCGTTTATTTTTGGAATCCAATGATATCAAACATCCATTCAGCTAAATTTTAGCTTTCAACAATTTTCCAGACATCGATATGATCAATAACATCAATATAATCATTCACAGATTCATATCACAGTATAAATAAATTCAATCAAAGTGAGGGGTCCGGTTGGATCCCTCCAACCTGTTTCCCTGCATCCAAAGATGTTAGCACAATACCAATTCCGCTCCAGTACGGAATTATCGTGGTATATAGGTTTTTATAAATCCGCTTACTAACGGCGCAATAGGGTCTCATCCGCTATACGAGGCGGGAAATCAATCAATCCAATATATACATATGCCAATATGTATATACTGCTATATATATAGATATATCCTATCATATCTAATAGCACATTCAATAGCAATCAATCAGTCAATAAATAACTGCAATATTAAATTTTTCCTTCGAGTGAGAAAATCTCACCTTAGCTTTTAATTTTGCCATTCATTTTCCAATCCAGTTTGTTTTTCTCGACTTTAACCTTGTATAAATATTATACAATTTGTTAATATTTGAGATAATCGAATAACCAATTTTCAGTTTGAAAATTTTCATTAACCAATGATTTTATTTAACCTAAAAATTTAAATTTTTAAACAAATCAATAAATTTATTCTATAAAACAAATTTCCTCTTATTAATCCATTAAATTAAACCGAATACCCTTTTAAAATCTTAAGGTAATAGATATAAATTCTTAAACCAATACTTTTAATTTCTAAACAAATTTCTTTCTTTTTATAGATTGATTTAACACGAAGATTTATATTCACTTAAATCCTTACATCTTCCAAAGATAAAATACTTTCTATATATATATATATATATTAAAAATCAAACCTTTATAAATTCTTCAAAATATCTGTTTTACTGTAACATACAAAATATGTGTATATAAAATTTGTTCCCTTTCAACATAAATTGCTTTACTGTTAAATTTCTGATAATTCAATTATTAACCAGCAAGTTTTTCTTAAAACAAAATTGTTAATACCTTACAGTCTTTTACACATATTATCACATTTAAATTGAAATGAGTATACCTTGCAGTTATTATTATTTCGAATATCTATACATATATTAGATAGACATAAAATTAAAATCGAGGTGGGTTATATCTTACTGCTATAAGAATCTGAACTCGAAGATTTCGTCGACCACCATCAGTTCGCTGCTCGAATTGCCCAAAATCAACCGCGACCTAACCCATGCGTATTGACCCACAGCCACGCCGTCGACGAACATCATCTCCAGAGCCCAACGTCGCCACTGCCAATCTTGCGAATGAGCTCGCGATAACCCCAAAATCAATCTGCCATGGCCACCATCGCGCCGATGACCGAACCTCGCGTTCGAACAACTCCCTCCCCACTTCAATCGCGAGCCGCCCCAAGTCCATCTCCATGTCGTGACGAACTCGCGAACCACCTGAATGCTTCCACGATCGAATTCGAGTAAGTCAAGCTCCAAGCCCTTAACTGTCGAACGCGAAACCTTCCTCGAGTCGTCGCTGCCGTGCCCTAGATCGCCACCATCCCAACGTGAATACTCCTCGCGCGCGAACAAGTCGCGAACTCCCCTTTCGATCGAAGATTGCCTGAACCCACGACTGTCGCTCTCGAACGAGCTCTAGTTCCGTTCGATTCAATTTGAAATGAAATCGATTGCTTTGAACGAGAAATGAACAGGTTTATTTTCTTTTGAATAGGGGAAAGGAGTGAAGCCATTGTCTTTATTTGATTTTGAATTGAAAACTGAAGAATGAACGTGAGCGGCCATGCTTTGATTTGAACGAGAAGATGGGTTTGCACGATAAACTTCGTGGTCTTCGGCGTGATATAAGGAGCTACAGTGTAAAGATTTTGACCAGTTTAAATTTTAAATTTCAATCGAATTTACCTTAATTTTCAACGCGTTTAAACGTCGTACGCTCATATAACAATCCCGAAAAATACGAAATTTGGAATCCAACAATAATTCAACGTTACGGACCCAATGAAACCGGTTTCGTCGGATTCCGAGACTGTTTGAAAAATGGCTATTTTAAAATATCGATTCGAACAATTAAATTCAAAACTGAACGAAATAGTTTGAAATTAGATTCTGAAACTTCTGTTATCTTCAGTATCATCAATACGAATTTTAAAAGCTTTCGAAATATTTTTCTTCAACTTAAAATTGAAGATTTAAATTTTTATTCAACTTCCAATCGATTAAATTTTAAAGTTTAATCGCAAATTTCAAAGTTATATCGGGAATTCAAATTAAATCATCGTTCAAATATTTAAAACTAATTAAATATTCTCAATTTAATTTGGTCAAAATTCTGGGTCGTTACAGACTTCCCTCCTTAAAAGAATTTCGTCCTCGAAATTACAAGTTAGGAAAAAAAAGTCCTTAACTCGTCTACTATTTTTCAACATTCAATAGTTTTATCAATTTATCAAAACAAATCTTTCTACTAAAGATTCGTTATTCATCAACTAAATTTCAACTTCAACTCTAAGTTTCAAAACAACACTGTTTGCTTAACAATTCAAATTTAAGTTTAAATTCAAATTTTAAACTTTCAAAATTTCTCAAAAATTTTCTAACGCCCTAAATTTCCGAAAAATTTCGCCAGCGTCTCCTTTGCGCGGCTAATACGGCACTACTACAAAACGTCCCTACGGACTCTCAGATTTCAAAAAGAAAAAGAAAAAGCCAAGCGGCTAGACCAGAAATCATCAAAACTCATATTATAATTCAAATACGTACCTTTTGTCGTGCAATTCAAATTCATCTTCAAAATTAAAATTCCAATTCCTTTATAACACTTGTATATCCTACTAGCCATAATATCTAGTTACATATATTCAAACCATTTTGCACATTCTGTTACAAAATTTTCAATATAACTGCTTATATCATCATTACTTCACTATTGAAGTTATACCTATTCAATTTTGTTCAATCTTTACATTTCAAACTTCATTTGAATTTACTTTACCATTTCAATTCAATTCAATTTGGATTCTATTTATCTCCTGAATATTGAATTTTATCGATTAGTTTCAATTACTAATTCATTTCTAATTCTAATCCACTTACAAATTCAAATCTGTTTTCAACATTCAGTTTCAATTCCAGTTTTATCTTCATTCAATTAGCTTCACTTACTAATTTTAGTTTAATACTTCACAATCCAATTCAAATTCAGTCTTACATTCTTACAAATTCAAAATGAATCTTAACATTTCAATTTTACTCTCTTGCACTTACAATTGCAATTTTATTTGTTTGTTCTCACATTCTTTCATTTTCAATTCGAATCCCAATTTTATTCTTTTGTTCAATTATCAACTTAGAATAATTTCAATATCAAGTTTCACTTAAAGAATTTCACTCTTCATTTAATTGATTCACTTATACTTACTTTGATTTAACTTCATTCCTTAAGTTAAATTTATTCGATCAAAATTCAAATTGTATAAGTTATCAACTTAGTTATATTTCATAGTATTCCAGAGTCTTAGCAACATTTCAAAATCATTTTGAAAACAATTCGAATTATCCTTTGAATTTTCTAAAACAAAAATCCAAATTCTCAAGACAACTTCCATTTAAACAATTTGGCAGCAATTCCTCCTTTGGAAACCCGAAAATGAACATCGGTGATGCTGCAGTCATTACCGAAGTTATTTTCCAGCGACCGAAAAGAGTTTAGAGCTTTCATCTCTTCAGAATATTTTTCAAAACCTTTGAAATTCATTTCCAAATCAACAAGAAATTAAACTTTCCAAATCTCCAAAATTTTCAAACTCCTTTCAAAACATTTCCAAAAACTTCTCTGGAATTCCGTTTTAAATTATAAGTTACAATTATAATTTACATTCTTAAATTTCATTCGTATATGAATTTATTTCTTAATTTTGGAGTTACGATTTGAATTTCTTATTCAATTTCATATAAAAATGATAACTTTCAATATTATCACTTTCCTAACATCCATGCAACCATATACTATAATTTACAGAAAATCATTTCTTTTATATACAAAAATAGTTTTGGGTAAAATTATTTCATTCACCCTATTTTAAAATCAATACTGTGTCAGTTTATCTTGTTTAAGAGTTTAGAAACCCCTATCGATTACAGTTAGCTAGACTGCACCGACCAGAATCCATAAACAATCAATCGATAAGTCAACACAGTACAAAACAAATTTATATTCACTAACAAATACGCACTCGTATCTATTATTACACTCAAACTCATTCTAGAGTACTGCTGACTCTATCTCTAATGAGTAACACCCAACAGAGCAGGGTTGTCGCTTAACCATATGCTCTGATACCACTTTGTCACATCCCGAAATTTTCGACTTTCGAAAATTCAACATCGATACTCACTTTATCGACTGCCGAGAAATCGAACGCCGGAAACTCCAATAGTGAGGGTTTTAGAAAGAAGAAAAAGGCAGAAGAAGAGAACAAAAGAAGAAAAGAAGAAAGAAAGAAGAAGAACAACAGAAAACACATCAGAATAGAAAACAATATCAGAATCTTACACATCGCAGCGGAACAATATATAATAGATAAGCACTAGTCTTTTTAAAACAAAGAACTATATCAGTTTATACATACATCAATCATCAGAGTCAATATACAACAATGGACAATTATATAACTTGTCCTCATACAGAATACACAGCGGAATAAATATATCAGATACAAATACTACGTCTCGCCATCCAACTTATCTCCAAAGCTCCAGAATATCCAGAATATCCTGATAATATAACTCTAGGCTGCCCGTGTGGAAAATTTGTGGGCACCCAGAGTTTAGAAGGGAACAATAAACTCCGAGTCAGTCATGGTGACTGTTGTGAGATCGTAAAACAGTTATTTTTCTTTAAAATAAACAACAGAAGAATTTTAAAGTCAATTCGCAATGCTTTTGGAAAATGAAACTACCATAAGACCTCCCACCACACACACAATGCAAACGCAGAATTGGAGGAGATTTCTTCTTATGATAGTCAAAGATGCTTACTACGCAAAATCAAATCATCTTTGATATTATTATTAGTGCATAGTGTAGAAAACATTTCGGAAGTATAATATAAATCTTAGCCAGCATAGGCATTCCGCACTTATGCCTACTATAGCTACCATCCAAACAGTGGTGACCACCATAAGTGAATGATAGGTTCTACAACTAAAACCGTACAAGTCACGTATTGTTTCTTTGGATTTCCAACAAATGGTCAGGCAAAGGAACTTCCTATCCACGATGGGTACGTCCCTGGAATAGACGACCCGAGAACCTAACCTGATCTCTGCCAACACAAGGCCGGGTTACCTCTGCAAAAATAGGTAACTACTGACACGCGTATGCCATCCCCCGATCGTCACCGATCTTCCCGAGGATCCCCGATTCGCAACAAACCACATAGATAATAATAATGCAGTAACCACAGAGGTTAAGTATCTGGGCTCCATACCATGATACCACCTTTATCCAGAAGGAATGACATACACTAAGGGGCGCTACAACCTAGAACCTTGCTGCATCCTTCCTGTTTCGACCATTTCCGGGGTGTGAGGCTCGACGAAGTCTCGTCCACAAAGCTACGCTTTCTTAAAAAGCCCTGCTTCGGGTCAAACAAAATGATCAACCTATGATCACAAAGATATAAGATCAAACAAATGATCATACCACAAATGATCAAACACTGATCATTTCACAGCAACACTCAGTATGCCACGTTACCAAATTGGGATATATCGCTGATAAATTTCAACTACATAACCTCTGAGCTCGTACGTCTCAGAGAAGGGTGTTAAGCTAAGAGAATAAATTCTCCGCCATCAACAGAAATGTATTTGAAAGAAATCAGCTTTATATCTCAAATTGTAACGTCAGACACACAATCCATACAAGTCTGTTCCGGGATCGAACAGAACCGAAGGCACTTCTCACGAAGCCCTTGTATTTCCGGATAAATTTCTAATCACGTCCGGACTTCCCGTCACTAAGGGTAATAAAACCTCTAAATCGAAGATCAGTCGATGTAGAGTAACTCGACGGTAATCCTTCCGTTTTCAAAAATATCCGGTCTTCAACACCGGTCTTCGAATGCAATTCATAACGACGTATCACATATTCGGAATGGGTTATACGACCCCATGGTCCTTTCCCGGCTAACCCGAATAGTGAGCGATTTTTCAAAAATAAGTGTGGCATTCAAATTCATCCAATTCACAGCAAATACCTACTCAAGGTAATTATTGATAGTCGGTTATTTAACTATCAATAAAGATGCGCAACATCATCAGATTCCAAATAATTTTCCAAATTTATTTCATCTTCCAAAAATATCTTTTACTAGATATAAAATTCCACACTTCTAAAATAAATCAACATTTATTTTTCTAAACAGTTTCCCTTTCCTTCATAAATTCCATAGTGGATTTATATTTCAAAATATCTACTGATATACGATTTTCAAATCGATTTCAATATTCAATTTCAATTTATCTTTAAGAAGATAAATTCTCAAAACGTTTCATTTCATTTTGGAAATGCATTTCCCTACTTATCTAATAATAAGTATTTCACAAATCATTTATTTTCAACACTTGGAAAATATTCGATATACTTAAATCAAATTAAGTATATATTTCATTCTTTAAGGAAATCTATTTTCTATAACAACATCAATTTGAGTCAAAACGAATGTTACGTAAAACATCGTTACGACGACTCAAAATCACTAGTATAGGGATTCGAAATTAAAATAGATATGTAAATCCCAATACTAGATAAAAACATTTCCTTTTGGAAATCATTTACTATAACAACAGTGTTATAGTCCACCATTTCCTTATATTTTCGAAAACGTCTATTTCAACAATAAATGTTGAAATCTATGCTTTCGATTCATAACACATTTTAAAACACCTTTAAAATGTTTAACTTCATTTTTAAAATATTACTTCTTCAAAAATGAATCCATTTTACTTAACAATATATTCACTGTCCAAAATCGTGAATAAAATTTACTCGACCCCATTTCAATCATTCCTACACATTTTTATTTCAATAAAAATTCGCTATTCAAAATTGTGAATATATCTTCTAAAATAATCTTCTATTAAATTTATCACATTCAATCTATTTTCGAATTTATAAGCACGTTTATAAATTCTATTTCTCTTTTAATAACAACTTCGACTTATAAACCTTCTTTTATCAACTTCTATATTTAACTTATCAAAATAAGTGACTTTGGGTTTATAACAACTTTTATAAATTCCAATTCTATTTATAAAACTTCAATCCCAAATCAATTTCAATATTGATTTCTAAATTTATTTTCAACTTTAAATAAACTTCCCATACTGATTTCTCAAAATTTCATTTCCAAATATTAAATCAATTATAGATTGATTTCTAATTATATTCATCCTTACTAAAATAAATTCCTTATCTTCCTTCAAATTATTCAATATCCTGTTTTTTTTAATGGATTCTTTAAATTGAACTCATTTTACATTGATTTCCCAAATCATTTCAATTTACCAATTAAATTTCTAATTGGATTTCCAACTTATCTCCTTTTAAATAAATTCTTTTTAAAGAAAATAAATTTCTATTGTCTTCTTTCAATCTATTTAGAAATCCAGATTTTAAATTAATTTCCTCAATTTAAAATCACTATTATACGAAATTCATTTGTTTAACATTTTCACTTTATTCTGGAAATAAATTCGATAAGATTATAAAAATTAACTTTTTATACTTTAAAATTCCTTTCTTCGAATTTATTAAATTTCTAAAATCAAATTCACTTAGAAATTTCTATTTTGATTTCCAAAAATTCAATTTCGTTTATTTTTGGAATCCAATGATATCAAACATCCATTCAGCTAAATTTTAGCTTTCAACAATTTTCCAGACATCGATATGATCAATAACATCAATATAATCATTCACAGATTCATATCACAGTATAAATAAATTCAATCAAAGTGAGGGGTCCGGTTGGATCCCTCCAACCTGTTTCCCTGCATCCAAAGATGTTAGCACAATACCAATTCCGCTCCAGTACGGAATTATCGCGGTATATAGGTTTTTATAAATCCGCTTACTAACGGCGCAATAGGGTCTCATCCGCTATACGAGGCGGGAAATCAATCAATCCAATATATACATATGCCAATATGTATATACTGCTATATATATAGATATATCCTATCATATCTAATAGCACATTCAATAGCAATCAATCAGTCAATAAATAACTGCAATATTAAATTTTTCCTTCGAGTGAGAAAATCTCACCTTAGCTTTTAATTTTGCCATTCATTTTCCAATCCAGTTTGTTTTTCTCGACTTTAACCTTGTATAAATATTATACAATTTGTTAATATTTGAGATAATCGAATAACCAATTTTCATTTTGAAAATTTTCATTAACCAATGATTTTATTTAACCTAAAAATTTAAATTTTTAAACAAATCAATAAATTTATTCTATAAAACAAATTTCCTCTTATTAATCCATTAAATTAAACCGAATACCCTTTTAAAATCTTAAGGTAATAGATATAAATTCTTAAACCAATACTTTTAATTTCTAAACAAATTTCTTTCTTTTTATAGATTGATTTAACACGAAGATTTATATTCACTTAAATCCTTACATCTTCCAAAGATAAAATACTTTCTATATATATATATATATTAAAAATCAAACCTTTATAAATTCTTCAAAATATCTGTTTTACTGTAACATACAAAATATGTGTATATAAAATTTGTTCCCTTTCAACATAAATTGCTTTACTGTTAAATTTCTGATAATTCAATTATTAACCAGCAAGTTTTTCTTAAAACAAAATTGTTAATACCTTACAGTCTTTTACACATATTATCACATTTAAATTGAAATGAGTATACCTTGCAGTTATTATTATTTCGAATATCTATACATATATTAGATAGACATAGAATTAAAATCGAGGTGGGTTATATCTTACTGCTATAAGAATCTGAACTCGAAGATTTCGTCGACCACCATCAGTTCGCTGCTCGAATTGCCCAAAATCAACCGCGACCTAACCCATGCGTATTGACCCACAGCCACGCCGTCGACGAACATCATCTCCAGAGCCCAACGTCGCCACTGCCAATCTTGCGAATGAGCTCGCGATAACCCCAAAATCAATCTGCCATGGCCACCATCGCGCCGATGACCGAACCTCGCGTTCGAACAACTCCCTCCCCACTTCAATCGCGAGCCGCCCCAAGTCCATCTCCATGTCGTGACGAACTCGCGAACCACCTGAATGCTTCCACGATCGAATTCGAGTAAGTCGAGTTCCAAGCCCTTAACTGTCGAACGCGAAACCTTCCTCGAGTCGTCGCTGCCGTGCCCTAGATCGCCACCATCCCAACGTGAATACTCCTCGCGCGCGAACAAGTCGCGAACTCCCCTTTCGATCGAAGATTGCCTGAACCCACGACTGTCGCTCTCGAACGAGCTCTAGTTCCGTTCGATTCAATTTGAAATGAAATCGATTGCTTTGAACGAGAAATGAACAGGTTTATTTTCTTTTGAATAGGGGAAAGGAGTGAAGCCATTGTCTTTATTTGATTTTGAATTGAAAACTGAAGAATGAACGTGAGCGGCCATGCTTTGATTTGAACGAGAAGATGGGTTTGCACGATAAACTTCGTGGTCTTCGGCGTGATATAAGGAGCTACAGTGTAAAGATTTTGACCAGTTTAAATTTTAAATTTCAATCGAATTTACCTTAATTTTCAACGCGTTTAAACGTCGTACGCTCATATAACAATCCCGAAAAATACGAAATTTGGAATCCAACAATAATTCAACGTTACGGACCCAATGAAACTGGTTTCGTCGGATTCCGAGACTGTTTGAAAAATGGCTATTTTAAAATATCGATTCGAACAATTAAATTCAAAACTGAACGAAATAGTTTGAAATTAGATTCTGAAACTTCTGTTATCTTCAGTATCATCAATACGAATTTTAAAAGCTTTCGAAATATTTTTCTTCAACTTAAAATTGAAGATTTAAATTTTTATTCAACTTCCAATCGATTAAATTTTAAAGTTTAATCGCAAATTTCAAAGTTATATCGGGAATTCAAATTAAATCATCGTTCAAATATTTAAAACTAATTAAATATTCTCAATTTAATTTGGTCAAAATTCTGGGTCGTTACATTAACTGTCCTTACTCGAGAAGATTGCTGATCAATATCATGCAAAAAATTAAAATTGATTGTAATACTAATTGCAACATTATTCAAGTTCTGGAATGCATTAGACAAAGACAGGGGAAGGACATTACTCTCAGACAAATCACCAATTTAACTCTCACTTCCCTTATTTGGAATATATGGTGCGAAAGAAATAACAGAATTTTTAAAGGAATCGAGATGCCGGAATCTATCAGATTTAATCTATTGCTGCAAGATATTAAAATACTTTTAAAGTATATAGTGCAAAATCAAGTTACGAATTTAGAGACGAGGCTTATCTTAGCTAATCTGAGCTTCGACATTCATCAACGACCGCCGTGACCATCTCTCGACCTCCTCTAGTTTTTGCCTGCTGTAGATCCCAGATCTCTTGACTTTGCTCTCCTTCGATGACTTTAGTTCCGGGTTCTGTTGGTTGCTTTAGGATCGCCATTAGTTTCACATGGTTTTCCTGATAAAGCTGTTGCTTCTCTTTTTTCTTGGACGTTTACTCTTCCCAGAGATATTTTTTTGTGGGCTTCTTTTTGATGGAGTAGCTGTGCTAAGCCACGTGTAGGCCTCACGGCGATTTACATTGGCTGGTTTTTTGTTGTTTTTCTTAGTTGTTTCACTGTGTCTATAGATCAAGGAGCATTTAAGGGTGTTTTTGAGTGCGTTGTGTGTTAGTTTACTCCTCCATCTTTTCAACTCCTTGTTTCCTATAGACATGATGTTATAATGTTAATATATGGAAGTGATATGTACTCTTTTTCCTCGTAAGGCACCCATCTAGGTTAGGGGGATTACAAGGTTTTAATGAGGCATATCATGGAAATATATGCTTTATTCTCTGTTGTTAATAAAGTACCTTTTTCCAAAAAAAAAAAACTATTACATGTTTTCCAGGTTGTATCGCGTTAACATGCATTTCCAAACTATTGGTTCCATATTGAGTCTTATATTTATGTAAAATCGGTTCATTTGTGTGTTTTGGCATATTATGCGACACATTTATAATTATAGCATTGAAAATGAATTTAGTAAACAACCAAATATTATAGCTCATGAAAAACTTGCATGATCTTAATAATTAACTTATTAGATGAAAAATTTTATGTAACTTCTAAAACTAATTGCAATTGGTTTCAGTAAGCAAATACAAAGCAATTTAAGCATAACCTATATCTAGACAATACAAACTTAGAATGTCATTGTTGTAGTACGCTATTGTTGCAAGTTTTTACAGTGAATTATACATCAAAACTAGGTCTACTTTGTACGGAACTCAGTCGGAGATTTTCTATTTTTATAAAGGACTGTCTTGTTAGGCCTACAATACAGATATTTTATTTGGACTGTCTCTTTTTTTATTGTGGCTATGGCCCCACGCAGCCACTCCTCAACTAATTGAAAGACCTCTAAAGAGCTAAGTGGATGTGCCCTATTGCAAACAATCTAAACATTCAAATGGCTACGCCCCTCATCCAATGTCTCGATAGTGAAAGGTTAGTTGGACTGTTGGTTTAACTCTAGTCTTTCTCGAACTCGCTTCTTGGTTTTGATGCTGGCCCGATATCCGTATGCGACTATCCTTTTGGGTCCCACCCACTAAAACTTACTTGCAAGTACTGGGACATACGAATATCCTACTCCAAACATCAACCCCTTTTGACTGCCTACAATGGTCCTGCCATGCAAAAAGTAGTCAAGGCATACTCTTTTGATGGAACACCTATAGACCTGCCTTTGGAGGACTGCTCCGCTACGACTACCGCCAAAGGGCCACCCTAGAGACCCTTACGTCCCGTTGAAGTCTCGTACTTCCTTCTAGCCCAAAATAACTAAGTTGGATGTGCTTCTTCTGTGCTGAAATATGTGATGAACTACTTCGTTAGGCTCTTCATCCTTTGGGCCGCTTCAAACACATCTCACTCTTTTATTAGACCCTAAGTCTAATATTTTATTTTGCGTTTAGTTTACTTTTCTTATTCTGCTGGCCACTTATTTACCCTAATTAGAATAATCTTGTCCCAGCCTCACCTAACAATTGTGAGACCATCAGTTCTTGACTAAAAGGGAATGCTGTTGGTATGGACCACTTCTATTATCTTGCTTACTAACTTAATTTAAGTGTTAAGTTTATTAAAATAAGTCTCTTCTATTATTTCTGCTCTATTTGCTTATTAACTTAATTTAAGACATAAATAAGTCTTTTCTATTCTTTCTACTTAATTATAACCTATGTTATAATTTTACTTATAATTGTCACTTTTATTTTCTTTTATAATCTTTACATTATAAATAGTTTCAAGCGTCTCTTTTCTATTCTAGTCTGTCTTCTTTTATTATGATATTGAATTCTCTTTAATTCTCTTATATTATGTGACAATTTTGGCTTGGGACTATGTCCGATTGTCACAAATTTACTTATCATAATAACTGCTTTACTTTTATTCTATTATCTGTGTAGTAAATGCAGATTTAGGTACATTTCTGTTTATAGTTTCTAGTCTTATCTAATAATTAACTTGATTCCTTCAATTCTTTACTTTATTTTCTTATATTCTAGTAAGTAGTTCTATTCTATTTGGTTGGTTACGAAAACTATACTAAAAAGTTCATTTCCATATTTTAATACTAAATGATGCTATAAATAATAATCCGTAACTGCAAGATATTTCTTTTATTATTTCTTTTACTTTTTGGATAGTGCAAAATACAGTAGTTTTTCTATTTTACACTAATTCCCTTTTTCTTTCTTTTATTTTTGCAATTACGTTTATCGTTATCTTTTAAATACTAGTGCGAACCTGTGCTACGCATACGGTGTTCCATACAATAATTATAACTTATAATATTCAAAACAAAATATTTAAAGTCCGTTTGGTTTTATTTCAAGTTTTGTATTTTTGAAATGTATTACAAAACATGAAAAGAATGGAGGAGAAGAATTAAAATATTAAATCATTAATAAGATGGAGGAACAATTAGAAGATGTATTATTTTTTATGCTTTTTTTATTGAAAAAAATAATTTTTTTTTTATATTTTATATGTTAACTTCATTTTTATAAATGGTTGTCTTTCAAAATAAATGTTGCGTGTGTTTTTTTTGAATGAAAACCTAAAACTAAAAATGTCAAACTAAAAGAGCCTTAATGCAACATCTAACATGGCACCTACCTCTGTGAACCTGAACCAATGAACATGTATCACATCATACACCGATCAACCAACCTAAAAATATGTACATCCACAACGTGTGTTAAGGTTTTTGATATGGAAATTCAATTGATCACATCAAATCTTTTGACTCTGTAGATTAAACTATTGGCATCCATGTTTGTTTTTTTGTTTAAACCCCATATGCTCTCAAAGTGTGCATGTAATTAGCATATTTGATGTAATTTACTACATTTCAATACAACAAATTATCTTGTTCATTAAATTAAACATTCTACTCCATAAAAATCTCACTAATAATACGGTTATGCATCTAACTTCAAATTGACTAACACAACTCCATTATGTTAAAGTAAAAACAACATCAAAACATAAAACCTCAAGTAAGATTTTTAACTTGTACATGGCATAAGCAGCATTTTCCTCTTCAATATTCCTTCAAGAAACCCGAATGCACCAAAGAAAAATACAATCAACTGACATGTCATCCCAACTATATGAAGGTTGTAGTTTGGCTGTAAAGGATATATCTACGTAAAAATCAAATCCTAAAATTTGAACCCATGCACACATTTATACATGTTGAAGGGTCTAATAAACAAACATTTGATCCCAAAAACCCTGAAACTGCCAAAAAAAGCATTCAGTGTATCTTTCATTTATACCAATTTTGAAAAGTAAATATGGAAACAGACAATCAAAAGTACTTTGGACGTATTTAACAAATAAGTATACTTAAACTCCAAACTTTAAAAACATTATATCATCCAAACACAGTTAATAGAATAAAGTCCAAATATACAAATAAGAGTTCTAAAATAATGATAAAAGCAGTAGAATATTCAATACAAAGAAATAACTGCATTAAAATTGACAGCTCATCAACTATAGTTTGTTAATGCATGACTTTATAAATTAAGTAAAGACCAGGAGAAGATCTTTCTGATTACTTTTAGCATATAATAATTTCCAAATGAAAGCAGCAAAAGTGGTTTCCAACCATGTTAGAGATTTATTAACCAAACACGTCTGCTAAGAAACGGTTCGGAGGTCGGAGAATGTGCCTTTAAAGTTTTCTTACTGTACCCCTCATTTCCATCTTTTTTGCATCCAAACTATGGACATTTCATATTTGTAAAAGCACTGCAACAGTTTAGTCAATAGTGTTATCAAACAGATGGTTTGACTAATGTTGTTATCTATAATATAGCTGAAATTTGCAAAACATAATAAATTAACAATGTCAGCTTTAGCATGCAGTTCAGTAAATAGTGTTGGAAATCCAATATCAATCAAAACATCTGAACCCGGTAATAACTATCGTAACATAATTGCAGTTTGTGGACAATGCACGACTAGGACGTGCAAAAAAATATGTATAGAATACAATGCATTCAATGACAAAGTTATGGATTTATAAAAATAACTGATAGGTGGCTCAATGTCAAAGAATGCACAGCCCTTGCTGTTGTTATATTTTGGTGGCAAAGTTGGCAGCCAAGGCTGATAAAAGTTTACATACAGTTGTGAAATTGCAAATAGGCGAGAACACCATATTAAAAGGAACGGTGATAAAGCCATTTGACAACACATATACGATGATGTGTGTTAATTTGTAAAAAGCATATTTAACATTACATATGAAATTCAAAATTCATAGGGATGAAAAGGTATCTTTTGCTACAAACGTATTAAACAATATGGACATATTGAATAATAATCAAAGTGAAGAATCTTGTAGCACAACTCATGTAAATTAATCCATATGCTGATGTAATTTACTCTTGTATTTGATGTGTACTGGAAGAATAGTTGCAGGACCTCAGTCATCTCTATCTACAGAGAGATAGTACTTAGCTTTGTTAGTCACACGGTGCATAAGCATTTTGTTAACAATGTACTGCATTTAAGAACATAAATTTTGTTAGTCACTTGTGTTCCATCGCTCTAAGAACAGAAAAAACTGATTATCCTAGTAAATTCAACTTCATCCAATCTTAATAGAATGAGAAAAAAATTCTTAGAAATACAGCCTATTACGGTTGATATACGATAAATTTTCACACCATTTTTCACTTTTTTTTCATTATTAATTTGGCTGAATTGTTCTTTGTAAATTATTATAACAAAATTTACTAAATTGTA
This sequence comes from Allium fistulosum, assembly GCA_030737815.1. Taxonomy (NCBI): domain Eukaryota; kingdom Viridiplantae; phylum Streptophyta; class Magnoliopsida; order Asparagales; family Amaryllidaceae; genus Allium; species Allium fistulosum. Next base: position 212,073,610 of record CM060903.1, read on the forward strand.
CCAAATTTAAACAATAATTTTCCTCTTTTATAGCTTCAATTGAAATATTAGATTAAACAATATACAATTTCATGATTGTCATAAAATAGATTGAATGATTCAATACGAATTAAGTTTCTCGTCTTTGGCCATATGGCAAACCGAATGATATTCTCTATCCTTACTCTCTCCAACCAAAGCTAGTTTTATAGACAATGGTATCGCCGTTGTTCTTCTTGACCAAGCATAGCGAACCTGTTACATGGTCAGTACAATCTTCATTATCCGTGGAAACAAAGAATATTGAATTCACATTTCATCAAGTGCTAAATAAATCATATTGAAAATGTACACTACTTTGGTATGTAATGCAGCTAGATCAGATACATACCCAATGTGCAGAATCCATTGTTTGGTCATTGATGTGCAATTAGATAGCTCAAAATGAAATAGGTAGAGCACTCATTTGGGAACACAAATATACTACAGAAATAAGAAATGCTTGAATAAACGGGTAATCATAAAACACAAACCAATTGTGGTATAAATTTAGCTCTAGACGATTATTTGACACTCATGTAAGATCCACTCAAATTTCTTTCCAAGGTTTAAAAAAAATGATATACACATACATTAGAACACATTTTATATTTTGTATCGAGTGGATATTTGATTGTACTTGGAATCACAACAAATTTGTTACATTAATTAGAGTCAAAATTTGCAAAACATAAAATCTTTCAATATCTAATTTAACTATTTATGGAAAATATTTAATAGGTAGTTTCATGTATCCATTTTAGCCACTTAGCAGCTTATAGGAACTGAAATTCTGTGTTGCATTAAGAAATATCAAAATGTGCAAGAATATTAATTTTACTCAATTCCTTTAATAAGGTGATGTAGACATTATCCATTTGTATAAAAGAAAAAAAATTATTTTGATCTCAAAAATAATTACGCTTAGTTAAAATGAGAACTCTAGGACATAAAATGTTATTTTATATGTCATTTCATTTATAATCAAATAGAATGCATATTCACTTAGCTGCTTGTAGAAAGTGAATGTCTTTGTTTTATTAAGAAATATCAAAATGTGAATAATGAACATTAATTTTACTCGGTTCATTTAATAAAGTGTTGTAAACATTATCCATTTGTAAAATTACCTAAAATAATTATTTCAACCTTAAAATTAATTGCAATTGGTTAGAATGAAAACTCCATGACATAAAATAATTTTATAGGTTGTTCATTTCATTTATAATCAAATAGAATGCATATCGATTCTTCCATTCAAAGTCATATAAGCGAATGATATTATTGTGACATGGTTAGTTCTCCTATTGTTCACATTTTTGTCCAATTTATGTCATTTAATTGTTAGAAACAAAATTTTGAAACATAAGGTAGGAACAAAAAGTAGGATCAACAAATTTTCTTTGATAATATCTTTCATAATCTCTTTTGACTCAAAGCTTCAACCTTGATTTGCAATTTTTTATAACAAAATACTCTTTACATTTACTTTTGTATAAAAAGTAAGAAAACGTTTGGTAGTGTTTTATTTAAAAACGAATTTTATGTTTTCGGTTTTCAATATGCAAGTCAAATATAAGAAGAATTGAGGGACGACGAAGGGGATGAAAGAAAGGCGGATGAAAGGACGAAAGGGGTAGAGGGAGGATGGAAGAATGAGTTGTTTCACATGCTTGTGTTGTTTTTCAAAACACGAAAAATAAAAAAATTCGTTTTCTATTTTTTTATGGACGAAAACCCAAAACTAAAAAAACAAACCAAACACTACCTTAGTTTTTTAGTATGTAGCATGACATTGGATAAGCAAGATGGAGAATAATATACATGAATTTTATTGTTTGTATTAGTCTTGAATTTACTGCCTTTAAGTGTAAAATAAAATAAAAGAAATTCCAAATCATTCCACATTTAGTATCTAAAACTTTACAGTTACATGCGGTGTACACTAAATATCATCTATTTAACAAAATGAAGCTAAAATAACACACATCAAGTATGAAGTGGTACTATGAGTACTAACATTCTTAATAACTTTTTTAGCACTTATTGACAAATAATTTCTTCCTTGATGTAAATATGTGCTTAGTTATACTATAATTATATTTCTTCGATGATTGCAAATTTACACTATCAAGAACTAAGGCTTCAATAATTGCAAATTAAATGCGGGAATTGTTAAAGGGCAAGTTAGTTTGTATAAAGGGAATGAATGATAAGGAAAGAATTTGGGAAATAACAAAATAGTTGTGAGGGGGGGGGAATATTTGGTCATAACTATATTTTACTAAAAAAATATAATCAGTTATTCCATAAATATCTTTTTATCATAAAGTTTTCTATTAAATTTGAAAATAAGTGAGTGCAAGATTATGAATAATTTCGTATTTTTTTATATTCAAATGAAAATACATTTGTATCATTTTCAATCTAAATAAATACAAAACATTCATATTATTTTACTTGAATAAATAAATAAACAATGTAAGTAAAATAGATAGTTTCATGTCTTCTTTTAAAACTTGATCTAAGAACACCCTTCAAAGGAATCATTGAAATTTTGAATAAAAGGAAAGAATTCCATATCCATACCATCTTGTTCAGATGAAGATGTCGATGGAGACTGGGATGAGTAGTCCTCTATGATTTTAACATTAGAGAATTATGGTTTAAATTAGAGAAATATGGTTTATGGTTTGTGGATGAAAAGACAGTAAGATTTGGTATAATAAACGTACATGTAAAGAAACAATGAAGATGATTATAAAAAAGGAAATTTGATCATTTCAACCTTTATATAAGAGGAGAATCAATTATTTGATTTCCCCTTAGCAAAATCATTTCATTAAAGAAAAGTTTGTTCAAATACCCCTTAGTCAAACTGATTCTCCATTTAAAAATTCCTTTAATGCTAATCAATAAGATACAATGATGGTGAAAAAACCTAATGATGACAAATAGTTTATGTTAGCTCAAGACTAAACCATCATATATTCTTGCATAAAATATAACCTTAATATAAAATGATTACTATACTACATATGAACCCATTATTTTCATTTAAGAATTGAGTCAAAGAGGTTGGAACATTTAGTACAGCAAAAACATATGCACAAAATAAAGTAATGAAGCCAATTAAATCATCTATTAAAATACCAAAAAATTCCTTTAATGCTAGTCAATAAGATATAGTGATGGCTGAAAAAACCTAATGGTGACAAATGGGTTATGTTAGCTTAAGACAAACCATCGTATATTTTTGTGTAAAATATAACCTTAATATAGGATGATTACTATACTGCATATGAACCCATGATTTTCATTCAAGAATTGAGTCAAAGAGGTTGGGACATTTAGTACAGCAAAAACATATGAACAAAATAAAGTAATGAAGCCAAATAAATCATCTATTAAATATGTAAAAGTTATAACTTTGTCAACTAAACCTTAAGAGTTGGTGAGGAGTAATGAATCCAAGGTAACTATCAGGAAATTTTTGTAATATTTACATTTTGAAATTATAGGTTATACAATATAACATGGATTTTAATTTCTAGGAAAATATTTTTAGTTTTTGAAAATTTTCTCTTAAGAGTTCCACCTTTAGATCCATTCTTTAAGGATAGATTCTTGTTCCAGAAAACTTCAAATTTGACATGATGGAAATTATGATTCCTTTTATACTTCATAAGAAAAAGAACAAATGTTGTCTATATGTTCATTAAATAAGACGATGGTGTATGCTCGCTGGCATGGTATGTCTTTGATTACTAGATCATATAACGTGTATTTAGAAAACAAACTTGAGCAATCTACATTAAATTCAATTATAGGCGAATTTCGACAATAGGTAAAATCAAAAGGAAGAAGTTTACATCATAAGTTTATAACTTTGTAAAGCCTTAAGAACTTATAGGATATTAAATATGAGCATGTGCACACAAACATTCATTTCAATAGGAAAACTTTTACGACTTATTTTGCCTAGATGGAATCAGTAAGTGGAACATAGTTCATTAACAACCATGTCAGTGTCATCTTTTTTAATCTTCCGCAATAGATCCATGTAACCTTGAACCCTTTACAACTATTAATTTTACTGTTAAACAAACAAACAGATTAGGGAAATGAACCTGTATAAGCAAGCAGGCAATTACACACCTCCCTTTGATGCCATAATACCAAGACTTTTGCCACCTTTGCCACCTGCATATAAGTATAGCAAAAAAGATTGTATTCGATTTATTATTTAAAACAAAAATAGAGCTAGTATAACATGGTGAATAAATGTAAAATGGACATTACTTTATATAGTACAAAATGCAAAATTAATGCAATTTGTTTTTCAAATATATGAATATGTTACCCATCTAAAGTGCAAAAAGGTCGACCTTCATGTTATGTTGCATAAACTTATAAAATGGAATAAAATACATATAATAAGTGCTAAAACTCAAATCGAATCAATAATCTTGCATAAACTATATCAAGATTAGCATATAAAAAGAAGTTTTTGATGTTGAATACTTGCTTCCGGGTCTTTAGTGAGAAATCGTATTTCATGTGTACGAATCATTGTTTAAATATTGGAGACAGAAATAGGAAATAAAGAGATTGGGAAGTTTAAAGGATTCTATTAAAATTGGTAGTTGAGATGAGATATTTTAGAGTAAAAATGCAAAAAGTGCTCAAAATTATGAGAAAAATGTATTTTATTCTCAAAATTATGTGAGGGAAGGAGATAAAGAGTTGGTTATTTGATTTTTTATACAGTAGAATAGATTAGAAAATAAACACAAACATACTGTTGAACTACATGTAGGAGCAAAAAGTCAGCAGCAATTCACAAATGGTTCATTAATATTAACACGGACAAAAGTCATGTGTTTGCAATAGAATTTATGTTCACCTTATTATTTTCAAAATTTTGACTAAATTTTGTAAAATACTTGCCTTGCTTCTTTAAACTACAATCTTAATAAGGTTGCATCAAGAGATAGTTATACTTGGTTTCTTACTTAATTTCGCTACTATCATAGTAAGTATTTATTTGAAACCAATGAATTTTTTCACCAATAATATAAATTAACAATAAATATATGGCGCTGTCATGGTATAACACACTCTGGTGTATGGTTTGATGTCAACACACTATGTTAACCAAAGGATACATAAAGGTAGATTGGATGGTTCTATTGATATCTATACCTTTATAGTAAACTATTAATTTGTAGTAAAACAACTGATTTGGTCATAGATGCAAAAAGAAATATTTTGAAAATTACAACTGGGAAGCTTTAGTTATCCGAAAAACATGTTTGCAACTTGTATCTTATTTACTGATTTCAAGTAAACTAACTTACCATGAGTAATCATAGTTTTAGATTATGCTTATTTTTTAATACGTCAAATCTATAAACACACGATAACGTGTATTACTTTTTATCAAGAACTGAATTCGTTTATAAAGAATTATAAGTGCCCAAAATATTTTAGCTATGGAAAATATTACCTTTTGGGGTCATGATTGAGAACTTCTGTATAGCTCCTCCAAGAAGTCACCTACACATAAAATTTAATATTTTTTTACAGATCCAGAAAGAAATAACCTCATGTTAAATTTCTTTTGCGAAATTCATCAAACATAAAGGTCATGGTGCAACATGCATGTATTTCATTGACAGCAGAGCTGACCCGTAGCAATTTAAATTACTGTGAGAGAAAAGTTAAAATCATATACCTCAAAATTATTCCAACTTGATGAAGGCAGATATTAAACATTGACCTTTTATGGTGTTGGATTTATTTACCAAGGTACAAAATAGAAATATCATGAGCTTTCTGATTCATAATATAACTAAAACACAACCTTATGGGAACAACTGTAAATAATAATCTAAAATTTAGACGAAGCAAAACTTGTATAAAAATTAATCCAAAACTCATACGCATCTTATAAAACAAATTGGTGCACAACTTGAAACAAAATAGTGTCAATAACAGAACATAAACTAACTTTTCAACCAAAAAATATAAAAAGAATAGCAAGGAAGGTGAATTGGAATCTGAAACAAAGTCAAATGTAGTGATTGAAGCATAAATACTTAAGATGATAAAGTACAATAATTACTAATTACAAAGACATAAAATCTACCTTGTTAAAAATGCATACAATATTGGACTGTAAGTAAACTAATTTAACCAAACATAAGCCTACATAATTAGAACAATATGTGGTCTAATATTAACAGCACAAAAGTATTTTAAGACTTTTTTCATACTATTATCCAAAAAATGTGTTCAAACAAAGTCAGCCAACTTGTTGAAGGCAGATTTGTTGTGCAGAAAATTGCACCAATGCGGAAACAAAATAAACAGGATCTAGATTTGCCAATTTGAACACCACTTAATCTAGCAGCAGTTATTCTATTACTCCAAATAAATAGTAAATAACTATAAAGAAAAAGAAGACACAATATTTATACTGGTTCCACTATCATCTAGATAGTGTACGTCCAGTCCAAAGGAGAGAGATTTTATTCCACATGAGAGAATTACAAGAGATTACAAGATAAGAGTTTACATACCAAAGCCCCAATTAGGGATAAAAAAGAGACACTCTATCTGGAGATCACTGGCTGAATACCAGGATGGGTTTACAATGAAGTCTACCCTCAATATATAGCCAATATAAATTCATGTGAGTCATCAATCAAATTACCAAAATATGGTAAGAAGATAATGGAGGCAAATTACAACGGTAACAAATCACGCAAACATAGCAAGTAATTCACTCGTTCCAAAGATGGAAGAAAATAATCCCTAAGCAATGCGATTACGAAGAAAGAAATAATATGCATATCTTTTGCATATATATTATTCCATAACGTGCACATGCATAAATTTCCTTGCCATCTCATTCAAATGCAATCCAATTATTAATGCATTTCCATAATGAACAAACGTGATTACTTTTCCTTTTGCATATTTGTTTCCTTCTATTGTGATTTTGTATCACCAAAATTTAACACTCCACCTTGATGCAAAATCACATATTTCCAACACTCCACCTCGAGTCAAATTCTCTTCTCAACATAAAACTCTTCAAATCAAACTCTACCTTCAACTAAAATCTCTTAACGAGATACAGACCAAAAATGAATATTTACCCAATGGGTTCCGACAAAGCCACCCCCCATCACACATTGCTAACGAGCTCAGACTATGTCCCCGCCCGCCAACAAAATGTTGTAAATATCCAAAATCAAAAGAAGGTAGATATCAAAATAATCTCAAAGCCACCAAGACCAAATAATTCTCTCAATCACCAATCCAAATACAGAGCCAAAAAACAAAAGCCAATAGACAAGGATAATCCAAATCTCTGTATACAAGACAAATCTCTCTCCTTCCACATACTTTATCTGCCAAACAACAATTTTTCCATGAAAATCAACATAAGACTCTCACATCAACATCGAGCCATAAAGCAGATACAAGTTTCCAAATCCACTTATCTGCCAAACAACAAATTTCCCATAGAAATCAACATAAGACTCTCACATCAACATCGAGCCATAAAGCAGATACAAGTTCCCAAATCCAGATGTCTCTTCAACACAGTAAACTCCTTATCATCAAATTTCCAAGACTGGAACACTCTTCTCTCTCAACATAATCTTCTCCACTCCATATTGCACAAAATCTCCTTTTTCCATCCAAATGAGTAATAGCATAATCACCACCAGATCTACCGCTCTTTCTAGAAGCCATTGATGCACAAATCTGAACAAATCGCCAAGCTCTGATACCAATCTATTGTGCAGAAAATTGCACCAATGCGGAAACAAAATAAACAGGATCTAGATTTGCCAATTTGAACACCACTTAATCTAGCAGCAGTTATTCTATTACTCCAAATAAATAGTAAATAACTATAAAGAAAAAGAAGACACAATATTTATACTGGTTCCACTATCATCTAGATAGTGTACGTCCAGTCCAAAGGAGAGAGATTTTATTCCACATGAGAGAATTACAAGAGATTACAAGATAAGAGTTTACATACCAAAGCCCCAATTAGGGATAAAAAAGAGACACTCTATCTGGAGATCACTGGCTGAATACCAGGATGGGTTTACAATGAAGTCTACCCTCAATATATAGCCAATATAAATTCATGTGAGTCATCAATCAAATTACCAAAATATGGTAAGAAGATAATGGAGGCAAATTACAACGGTAACAAATCACGCAAACATAGCAAGTAATTCACTCGTTCCAAAGATGGAAGAAAATAATCCCTAAGCAATGTGATTACGAAGAAAGAAATAATATGCATATCTTTTGCATATATATTATTCCATAACGTGCACATGCATAAATTTCCTTGCCATCTCATTCAAATGCAATCCAATTATTAATGCATTTCCATAATGAACAAACGTGATTACTTTTCCTTTTGCATATTTGTTTCCTTCTATTGTGATTTTGTATCACCAAAATTTAACAAGATTAGCTAGCCAAAATTTATAACACAATTTTGTTATTTTTGCCAAACAATTTAGATGTTAAATGGTATTCAATATTTCTAATGGTATATTCAGTAGATTTGTTGCCAACCAAACAGAGATATTGGGAAAAAAATTGATAGTTTTATCGTTTTTGAAGTTAAATGCACAAATTTTATTCGTATTTAGAATTTATTGTTTATCAATGAATGAAAATACCTGAAATATCATTTATTCATGGAAATTTTATTTATTTAGCATGATACTTATCAAGTCATAAACAAAGATATATCTTTTACATTATATCTTCAACCTGACATGCTAAGACTAACTTGAATCAATAATGTTTAAATTACTAAGACAAAATTTATTAAAATCAATATTAATAAATTTTCTAAAATTATCAATTCACCTTGATTATCTCAAAATTTCCAAATTTTTTTTTGCAAAAGCTGACTAATGCATCTTCATGTGAACTTAACAAAATGAATAATAATTCCATGAAAGAAGCAATTAACAATGAGATAACTAAAAGAAAAAAAATATTTTTATATAAAAAATACCTAGTTATGAACGATTTTCTTCAAATTAACAATCACTCGTCATACTGAGTAGGTCTAAAATTTGAAATTTCTAAGTTGTACGTTGGTTTCACCATCATGATTCTATCATAATTCATAAGAATGTTTATGATTAGTAACATTATTAACCTACATAAGTTGTAATAAACTTGTGTTTAATTAGTGATTCAAATCAATTTTTTTCATTGAGCGCTTTTACCATTCAAATAAACCAACCTGAAAATAAGACAACTAATATACATATTTGGAGTCACTACTTGATTTATTAACAGCAAAATCCTATCTTGGAAAACAGTAGGGTTCATCCAAAAAACTCAATTTAAATCAAAATAAATTTGGCTTGCTTAAAATAAATATATGAATATAAATAACAAAGATTGAAGACTGAAACAAATTGGAGTCATATTATAGGAGTAGCTACTGCTTATGAAATTGCTTATCATATCAAAAGTTCTACAGCTGTTGTAGTTTTGAATGCAGTATTTCTAACTTCATTTCAAATTTACTATTTGTCAATAAATGAAAAAGACTAAAAAAATCATTTATGCATGGTAAACTTATTTCTTTAGCTTGATACTCATCAACTCATAAATGAAGATACAACTCTTACATTATATCATTAGCCTAACATGTTACAGCCTAAGCTAAAGGAAAGATGTTCAAATTAAAAGTATTTAAAAAATCCATTAGAAAAGATATTGATAAATTTTCTAAATCTATCGATTCATTTTGGTTGCCTCCAACTCCTTATAAGTTTATTTGTAGAAACTCACTGATGCATCTTCATATATAGTTAACCAAATGACAATAATTCCATGTGAAAACAATTAATAGCACAATAACTGAAATAAAATCATTCAGAAAAATATCCGAATATGAATGAACGGTTTCAAATTATCTGTCTCTCATCATTATTGAGCTGGTCTATTCAATGAACTCCTTCATGTTTTACCTCGGTTTTACCATCATTGTTCTACCACAATTCGAAAGAATAACAGACTAATTATCTTCACTCGGTTATAAGTATGTGAAAATAAAGCAAACACTCAGAAAAAAAATAGTGCTAGGGTTTAAGTACTTGCCGATCTAATCCTAAATCAATCACGTGCTAGCATCTTTGAAGACACCCCGTCGATGAACCGTTGTCCTCCACTCATACATCGACGGGAGTAGATGGCCACTGCCGAAGAATGGATGAGAAAAATCAAAAGGACGGAGATGCGAAGGCGGTTGTTAGTTGTTCTGGTGATGATTCGGAGTCAATTGGGCTGGCGATGGTGGTAGGAGGGAAATTCGACGACGATAGAGCAAAAAGGCACAAATTGAGGGGGATTTTATTATTTAGGTTATATGAAGAGGGAAGAAGGGGAGAGCAACAATAGTAGAGAAATGAAATATGATAGCAACGGCGGCTGAGTTTAAAAAATGAAGAGTGCTTCAGCGCTTTAGAAATAATCTATTAAACTCGGAGACCGTTCAATTGCCAAATTTCAAGGGGGCCTGTGTGAGCTTGAAATTTAACTCACTAATAATAATATAGTATAGATTCACAAAAATATGATTATTATTTCAGTCTAAGCCTTAATAACCACATAGAGCATGCTACAAAATCATCAAGCCCTTGCTCATTTGTGAAGCATCTACCATACGCATCTTAATCCAAATTGCGAAATTGCATCACTTATTAAATCAAAATTATGTTTGCACATATGTTTGGATAGTCATATTATATGTGTTTTTCCATAATTTTTGACAGTTGTGCCAGCCAAAAGTCGTTAGTAGTTGTTTTACCATAGTCATATTATATGTTGTTTCTACTTAATAAGTGTACATCTTTTTGTCCCGTTTGTATTTATAATTCTTACATCAAATTGTTATCAAAATTTAAGAGTTTGCAACAAGTATAAAGTGATAATTTATGAAAATTTTAAGTAGGTGAAAAATATGTTGTAGTTAAAGGAAAACCATACCAAATTAAAGAGGTCCAAACTCTAAATTATGGAAATGGAGAGGGATTATTTGAGTTAAAGATTTCAACAAACACATTATATGCTCTAAAAAAACACAAAAAAAAGTGCGATAGTTCAAGAAATCTGCATGTGAAAACCATACCAGACCAAAGAGGACCAAATTCTAAATTTCGAAAATGAAGAGGGATTATTTGAGTTAAAGATTTAAACAAATGCACTGTATGCCCTAAACAAACACCAAGTAAAAAAACACAATTAAGTAAAATGAAACTAAATATAAAGAAGGAGCTTTGGTGATCAATTTTTCATTTTCAATTTTGGATATCTAAAATTTTAAACTCAATTGAGTTGATACTTTGATGTCAAATGCCAACATATCGAACTATTTATAAGCAATTCAACTAGAAACAAAAAGTGAAGATGAATTATGAAAACCCTTTTTTAATACCTGCAATGCATACACATAGGATCTGATGATCTAGGGGAAGAAAAATAGCGGTAGTGTCATGCTTTTGGATTTAGGGTTTAGTGATCTAGGGGCAGGAAAAGTCGGGAAGGAGTAGTAGAGCAAACACGCAAGCACTTTGGAGCAGTATAAACGCAATCAATTGACGAACTTAATAAGAAGGAGGCAATTTGGGTGATTATCTGGATTTGAGATGCGATTGGGAATCTAAAGATTTTATTGGTTTATTTTGTATTTTATGTTTTGAGTTTTCAACCTTAATTATAAAATATGAGAAGAATGAAGGGAGGTCCGAAGGGATGAACGAAAGATTGGAGGAGACCACGAAGTGGATGGAGGAACGACGGAAGGATGAATTGTTGCTCGTGCTTCCTTTTTCTTAAAATACGAAAAATGAAAAAAAAAGTTGTTTTCCATTTTGTGTGTTAAATTCGTTTTCTAAAATGGTCATTTTTCATAATACACATGCGTCGTGCGTATTTTTGTATGAATGAAAACTCAAAACTAAAAACGGTAAACCAAACATAGCCTAAGGTTTTAGCAAAAGAATAGTGAATAAGGATTTGGGTGATATCAAGCAAAGCTATTTTGATATATTGGTAACGCAAGAATAAATATGGATATTGTAAAGATTATATTATTAGTACAGATTGAAGAGGATGGCAAAAATAGGAGAAGGACAGCACGCGAGAGAGATAAAATAAAAAGGATTGGCAAAGTAGCAGGCATGTAATTTAGGCTTCAGAGAATTTGATTTTGGCTCCCTCAAGATAGGTAAACCTTCCTAACAGCCGGTTTGATTAATAATTTATGAAAAGGACCTGTAACGACCTAGAATTTCGGAACTTCGTATTTAAGTATCTGAATTATTTAAATATTTGTATATTCGATTAAATGTTATTAAATTGATTTAGTAACCTTGTTAACCACCTTTTAAATTATAAACAATGATGGAAAACATTTTTTGTAAAAATGTTTACAAAAATAAATACTTTGAAGAAATACAGATAACGTGACCAAAAATCGTTTTATCGATAAACAGCTTTTACTCGTCAGAAGCCGTCCAAACTTTTTATACATACACTTATTTACTTAGGAGAAAATTAAAGTGAAATAAAAATATTTTCCATTAAGGGAGAATAAAGTATTTGATGATGTCATCGGTGATGTCATAGAAGATATTTTTTGTGTAAGTGTAAAAGGAATATTTACTAAGAGAAAATGAGGTGTAAAGTAAAAGGAGCATGCAAGGCTCATGGGTGGTTTTTGGTCGTGTAAAGGAGGGCTTAGGCTTGCTTAGTTATTTCATTGCTTTTCAAAGCTTGAAGATATCCAAAAAAACAAAAATGGTAGAAGTGATTAGCACTAATCCACTTCTATTTCACTAATCTTTCTTTAATTAGCTCAATTCTTCTCCAAATTCCACCAAACTTTCACTAACACCTTAGGAAGCCTGGATCTAAAGTCAAAGTGGAAGAAAAGTGAAGAGGGTGGGGAATTCTTCTTGGGCGGAGAGCATTAGATGATGGAGGATGGAGATGCTTTTTGATTTTGGTGCTAAAGGTTGAATCTTTAGGCTTTCGGTGATGGTATGAAGTGGTCCTTTGATTCTTCTGTGTCTGAACTTGTTGTAGCTTGGATTTAGGTGAGTTATCTCAGTATTTTATATGTATATATTGTGTGTGTGTATATGTGTGAGCAAATATAAAGTTAAAGTGACATTAACTAAGTAAAGTTATAACTTTGGACCCCTCTTGCTTTTGAAAGAAAGTGACAACTTTATCTTGTATAACATTACTTCTATTACCTTCTATAACATATGGCATGGCCTATATTTTTTGCTTACGTGTTTGGTTGTTTTGTGTGTTTAATTGAAGTATGTTTGAAATTTTTTGAAGCGAGAATAGTCGCTATAAGTGCACTTCGAAATTCCTTAACTTTAACTTGTGTAAATGGAAGATTTATAATCCTAATTTGGGATAAATTGATTTGGTTGTTCTCTACATATATTATGGTGTATGAAGTAGTAAAGATATGGTTTGAAAGTTATAGAAATTATGAGTCAAAGTCGTAAAAGTTAGAAGCGAAAAGGTCGCTGTGGATGCACTTTGAAAATGCTTTGTGTTCGACGATTTTCAAAGTCAACTTTGAGAGACATCCTAAGGGCTACTTTCAATTATTAATAAGTACTATAAGTGTTCTTATTACGAAAAATATGGAACTTTAAATCATTCATTAACTTGTGAAACAAAATAGCAAAAAGTTATAACGAGAAGAAGGTCGCTATATAAGCACTTTGAAATGTCCTGTTTTTGCAAATTTTTGTAATTAATTTGAAACATATCCTTAGGAGTTTATTTGCATTTTTAATAATTAATATATGTGTACATATTACTGAAAAAAATTGGAGTTTAAAAGGTTATGGAACTGGTCAAACATAATGGCTAAAGTTGGAGTAAAAATGTCGCTAAATGAACCCTTTAGTAAATACCTTGTTTTTAGAATTTTTTTCTAAATAAATTGAAAGATATCCTTAGGGTTTATTTTAATGAATTTTAAGTACCCCAAGAATAGTACTTACTGTAAAAAATTCAATTCTTAAATCATTTGTTCAAGTGGTTAAAATTGGTCGCAAAGATTGCGCTTTTCTTCGTTTTCCTTTATCAAGAGATTTTAACAGCATTTACAAATGTTGTTGTAAGTTGCTTATGGTTTTAAGTGTTTAAAGATGATATTTAAATTTGGTATTTTTTCCTAATCATTTTAGGGATGTTTTCTAACATATTTTTTAGTATTCTCAAGTTGGTTTGAAGCTAAATATATTTTTAATATTTACTTATGAATTTTTTAAGTAAAGAGGTTTTATAATATAAGACATGTTTTTATTTATTTTCATCAAATTATAAATTATTATTTTTAATAATATTTTACATAGATATTAAAAACCTATTTGTAAGTATTTTTAAAGTATATATATATATATAGACACATACATATACATATATATATTTCAAAAAAGTAATTAACTATGATTAACACTAAAAGCTGACAAAGTAGTGTTTGTACCAAAATTGGGCACAACACTCTTCGGAAGTGTTTGAAGAGATAAAATAAAGAAATTAAATGTAAAAAGAGGATTATCTAACAAACACCCCAGACAATAATAAGAAAAACAGCAAAAGAACACAGGGATTTAGAGTGGTTCGGCCTGTTGCCTACGTCCACTATGAAATGATTGAATTTTATTAACTTTTTCTTGCTGGTTATAGCGGACTACAACCGTAAATTTCGAGTACAACAGTGATTTTTGAGTGCAACAATGGTTTCGGTAGAGTCTGGACGTCAAAGAGCCAAAAGATCCTTTTTCTATAGGTTCTGGGCTGCTATTTATAGGCGTAGGTTGCAAATATCTTGCTCAGATCTCGGGAGACCTCTTCTGGCACGTGGGTGGGCCCATGTAATCGATCCCATGCGGTGTGCGCTCGATCTGTGATCGATACGAACGAATTTCGTATCGATCATAATTTGGTCCAATCGAGTCGAAATCAATCATGAATATTCTTGAGGATGTACGTAAGCTCCTGTGAAAATTTGGTGGCATTTGGACTTGTAGATTGTGAGTTATGATCGATGCAAACTTGTGTTTTCTCTAGGATGTCGAATTCGTATCGATATCGATCGCATCGATCTGTTCGTATCGATCCGGGCATGTGCCTGCAAGCTGACGTGGCGCTACTTCGTCGGATCCATCCACTTTTTATGTCGGATGATCGAGTCTCCCTATGTATATGCTTTATTCGCATCGATCCATTGCTCTGTTCGTATCGATCATTACTGCCTTGTTCATATCGATGATGGCAGGCTACTTCGTATTGATGACTGAAAACCTCTTCGTATCCATTCTCGTGTAAGTTCTTCGTATCGATCCTCTGGATACAACTTCATATTGTTGGCATTTGTGTGTTTCCATCGATCACTGTGGGCACTTTGTATCGATGGAAAACTTTGTGTTTGGATCGTTCCATTAGCTGACCGATATGAAATGGGTAGACAGGGATCAATACGAAGATGGTCGTAGTTGGCCAGGTGGAATGACACTGCCGGTTGAAGGATACGAAGAGAACGTTTGCCTGATGGATACGAAGTAGTGCACTCAATAGATACAAAATGGTTTTTGTTGATGAATACGAACAGCAGACGACTGATGGATACGAACAACAGATTGGCTGATGGATATGAGGTCTTTGGTGTTTATGAACCGTTGAGGCTTGGTGGATGCGAGGTGCATGGATACGAAATTAGCATCCTTTTTATGAAACTTGATCGATCCATAACTCGAGCATACGAACTCCAATCGACTCGAAATTTGGAACGCTGGCTTTCATTGCTTTGCTTGTCTCGTCATATCAATTGTAGCTTGATTCGGAGTCAGACAAAAATTCGTCGATATCCATAGTAAGTCTGCGCATAACCGATCTTCGGGATGAATTGTCTTTGGTTTCCAGTCAATTTCTTGATATCACGGCCTTGCCAAAAGGCGGGATAACAAGTAGATTTATCTATTTGTGAGAGTTAAGATCAATGTTCGAGTAGGGATAGAAGCAATAAATCTCTAACCTACCGGCTTCACTCTTGACTGAAGAATAGTTAAGTCAAGAATGTAGGAAACATGTTAATCATGTTATTTTTTTACTGATTTATGAGAGTCAATAATACTATACTTAAACACTAAAAACCAACGAGGTAGACTTGTCTATCTATGAGAGTCAATAATGAAGTGTCCAAGCAATGCTTTAACATGCAACCAGTGCTCTAACTTACCTGGTTTCACTCTTAAATGAGGGATAGTATTAGCTGGAATGTTGGAAACATGTTAGGTATACGAACCTTGACTTTCATAAAAGATCATCTTTAGAAATGGATAGTTGACTTTCCAAACACCGGACTTAACCAAATATTAACTTAGGTAATTAAAAGAATGTTTCTAAAGATAATATAAGTATGGAATGGTTTTGGATTTGTTGTGACAATGTATTAATAGCATTCATCTTTAACCCTTTTTTATTATATTTATGAATGAAAATAAATCTTAAAAGAACGTTTTAAAGATAAACATAAGTGAAATAGTTTTGGGTTTGTAATGACAATGTTTAAGTAACGTTAGTCTTAAACCTTTCGAATGGATTTGTGAAAGTACTTAGATCATGAAAATGGATATTTTAATGGGAATTATAAGTATGGAATTCTTTGGAAAAAGATAGAAAAAGTAAAGGTTTAAAGTAAGAAATCTTGTTAATGATTTGTGGATATACTTATACCATTTGAGATAAGTATATGAATACGTTTTGAAGTATTATAAGAGTACAAATGAATAGTAGTGATTGATAAATGAAGTTTTATTAGATAAAAGAAGTTTACTAATAAAAGAAGTTTTAATTAATAAAAAGTATTAATTAAATAAACAGTGATTAGAAGTCGTTTATGAGACTTAATCGTGCTTTGTGTGACATGGTCGTGCTTTGTGTTTTTATTCATTTATGGAAAGTATTTAGTCATATACTTAGCACTAAAAGCCGATGAAGTAAGGTTGTCTATCTGTGTAAGTTATGGTTGATGTTCGAGTAAGGATAGAAGTAATAATGCTCTAACCTACCGGCTTCACTCTTGATCGAGGAATAGTATGAGACGAAAAGGTCAAAAATGTGATAAGTATACGAGACATGGTTTCCATATGCGATCGTCTATTTTGAACTTGATAGTCGATTAGTCGACTATGAACTTGACCGGAAATTCATCGAATTGGTTTTGAAGAGACTGGGATCGGTAAGTGTTCTACTTATCGAATACCACTTAAAAAATGATATACGAGTTCTTTATTTTTAAAGTGGTTGTGAAGTGAAATGCTATAGAGTTTAACTGTCTATCCTAAGGTTAAGTCCAAAGGAGAGGTCAGTGTTAGCATTCGTCGTAGGACTTATGTGGGAATCTATGTGGAGATTTGTGATTTATTCGAGATGCTGGAATCCATTTAGGGATTCGTGTTGTGTTCAAGTGATGAAGACTCATATGAGAGACGCCGAATATGGCCTCGACATCGAAAATGATAGAAAATAGAGTAGGCCTCAAAGTCTGGGGTTTAGCTCAGGATATTATCACTCCAAATCTAGAGCATATATATCGATGTTGCACGTGGGAAGTGATGATATATAGGAGCATGTGTTTAGACGTGGACCGACTATGTTTCTCCTAATTGGTATATTTTATCTAGAGATATACGATGCTCAGAGGTAGTTTCTAACCCTTATGCAGGAGATTGGATTTCGACTTACCTTAATGGTTTTGATTGTACCATCAATATGTTGTGGTGTGATTAATGTAAGCATTACAACTATTTTCTAATTTATATTCTTCACCCTAGACATTATCTACTATATCACCTTATGTACTTATTAGATGTTTGTTTTTTAGAGGATAACCGTTATGGCATTCCGTGCGGTCTCAAAAGTACTGTTATATGCTAGCTATATATTTCTTGAGTTTATTATATCAGACTTATGTTTGACGCATGGTTTTTATTTTTTCTAAATTCCTCGCGTGCTCTTTCGAGTAGTCTTAGAAAGGTAGGTTTTCATCGATGTTCATTGGAGCTAGAGGAGACGGGCTGTATGTTTCGCCTACCATAGTATTCATATTTCTACTGCATTACTATTATGTTTATATCAGCATTTATGGGGATATGTTGTTATAACTGTCCAGGATGATGATAATATTCAGAATTATAAGTCTGAAATGCTGTGTATCTTTGAGTGACAATTTTGTATTGCCTTTTGAGATTATATGTTATGTTCCACTGTGGGATTCTGATATTGTGCTCTTTCCATTTTATTCTGTTTCCCTTTCTTTATAGTTTACACTACTAATTCGTCTTTTTCGCACTTGAGCGCTTGGCACATGAATACCATGGATGTATTAGTGTCGACATTTTTGGGTCGAAAAGGTGAGTCGTTACATGTGGTATCAAAACCTAAGGTTAAGCGAGAACCTTGGCTTTGGTTGGGTATGACTCATTAAGAGATAGGTAATGTAATGCACTAGCATGAGTTGAGTGTATTATATATATGAGAGCATATTTGTATTTGTTATAAACGTATGCCTTAAAGGTAATTCCAACAGTAAGAATTGAAGATCTTATATAAGGTAACTTATATCTCTACTAATAATACAAATACTCTGATTTGGTGAGGCTTTTTTATACTCCCCAACAACCCCTTCCCCCAAATCTACGTCCAAGTTGACAGAGCAGGGCAAATGCGTCTTCTGCACGCGCACGTTCAATCCCACAACATCAGCCATTTACTCCTCTCCCCACTTTCCCCTCCACATGTCTTCCACAACTTTTCAACCGCCTTTTCCCAAAATTCTTCTCCCACACACTCTCTCATCGCCTCTTCTTCCTCCCCCGTACCATTCCGTTTCCGCTCTACCATGCTAAAATCCAGATATGATGCCTGCCGAGGTAGGTCGGTGAACAACGGTCAACCTTAGGCAGAAAATTCTACCTCCTGAACCAAAATTGAGCCCGATGTCACTTCGCCACCTAAATCTACCTACTTCTCCTCGATTTCCGCTCTCCCATGCTAGCATCCGGATATGATGCCTGGCGAGGTATGTTGTAGGCTAGGGTTGAACAATGGTCAACGTTAATCGCTGTCCAACTTTCCACACCCCTACACCACTTCCGACGAAAGTAGGCATGCTTTTCGTATCCGGCCATCAACGTTTACCTTTCAGCTGTAGAAGAAATGGCTCTACTGGCTTTGCTGACCACACCGTGTTCTCTTCTTCCTCCAACAAGTGGCATTTCGTGCTGAAATTGGAGTTAGGTAAACTACTTCCCACTCTTATATCCCTACTTTTGGTTATTCTTGCGTACGCTGAATTACTTTGGATTTTTATGTGCTTAAGTTGATCAATTGCATAAATGAATAGACAATGAAATGCTTAATTGCCTTCATTCTGTAAACTTGATACCTAAGCATTTCATAGTCCATCCACTTCATGTTAAGTGCTGCTTGAATTAAGTGAAAGATGCTACTTTTGAAAAAAAACTCTCCTTTTAGCGTTTAAAATTGTTTTTAAATATTGGAATCCTGTTTTCGTTATTTACGTTCAAGTTTGTATGCAATTTATGGAAATTTACACTTTCACTTTATCACCATTACTAACACTTCCTCAATCAGCCTTCCTTCCATCCCGGTCTTGGCATCGCTTATTTACTTATTGAATGGTAAAACGTTATTGAAGTAAACCTGTTTAGTCAGAATTTAGGTCTTCGCATCTGACAATTTCTTATCCCTTCAGTTTCATATAACCCGTGTGTCCTTCATCCATTTTCCATGCTAAGATTTCATCAATTTATGTTTGCATTACTATCCCTGTTCTGCTTGCATCCATTGTTTTCAATCTTCGTGCCTGCTTCTGATTTACTGTTTTCTTTTCCTATCAACTTTAATGTATGTTGATAGGTTTGCTTCATTTTATTTATTTATTTGCGTAGTAAGTTGTTAAATTTGCCTACTTTAAATTCAGCTGTTATACGTACTTACTCTATTTTGTCGTTCTAATTTAATTCAAATTATGTTTCGATTCCCGCTGGAATTATGGTCTGTATTTGTTGTCACTTTGCTCCATTTATCAAGTTTGCTATGCCATCATGAACTGATTGTACACTACTGACATTAAAATCTCACCCGTTTACGATTTTTCGCTTGCCACACAACTGATTAACCATTGAATTCTAACTGCCTGCAAATGATTGTTCGCTTGCTCATATTTTAAGCCATGTTCCTTCATTACTGTTACTATGTTTATGGGCGTACATGTACCCTCTGCACAACATCAACCTTATGTACCACAATATATTTCCTCCATTATGCTGTAAATTTATTCAGACGATGTGTATTATTTTATAATTTTTTTTCTCTTTTGACCACAGTTTTGATACCATGTTGTGCTAGCTCTATCTGGTGGCTCATTCATAAAAAAGTCAGCTCAGCTGGGTGATGCCGACTCATGCTGCTGATAGAGCCACTGTGGTGGATGACGCGGACTTCAACGCTGTCAGGTACAATACGAATGTCCACTTCCTTTGTCCACTAACTAAAATATGTATGCGTTGTCTACGATACACTATATTTTGTTACAGACTAATTCAGTTGGTGTACTTTGGAATTTTACATGATTGACTTGATTTTTTTCATTGACCTTTTACAAAAAATTTATTCTGCTGGAAATTTATCTTCACTTATTGACAACAAATTATTCCAAAATTGATTTTTATGCATCAAATGGGTCAAATACTTGGTCAAATGGGTCAAATAGAAGCCTTTTCCGAGTTCTCAAAAAAAACCTTCTTTCCAAAAATTATCAACCACTTTAATCAGACTATTTTGGTCAATTATCAACCACTTTAATTAGGCTATTTCGGTCATTTTAGAAACAGCAGTGGAAGTTGAATTATATTTCCACGTTTTCACCAACTCCCCGTAAACACAAACACCACTTCTTCATCTTCCTATCAACCGATTAGAACGAACCATAAATTTTCTTCTTTCAATTATGAGATCTACAGCGTTCAATCTTAAATTGGATTGGTATATTTGGTTTGAATTTGTGACTGAATAATACATATAATTTTAGCTTTTTAGCGATGGCGTGCACTATGAAACAATTTGGCATTTCGAAACCAATTTCTACTGCGACGCCCACTGATGTCGATCAACTCAGAAGTCTGTAATTAGCCAAAGTACACTGAATTTGAATATTTTTTAAATCAACCTTTTATTTCTATGGTTGTACTGAAGTTTTGGTTTTGTTTGCTTTTAAATTGTATTTTTGATCGTGATGTTTGTTTATATCAAAGTTCCTTCTAAATTCTGAGATCTATGAGAGTAAGGAAGTGGATGCTAACAGACAAGAGGTGCTAGAACAATTAGAAAAGGTGAACTGTCATTTAATTCCATTTCATATTGATAAGTTGATCTTGAGTGCATGTTCTTCGCCTTCTAAGGATACGGTTTGGATGAATAATACTTAGATACCTGAATTTACTACATTGATAATTAATATTTTTGTTGCTTCTATAAAGTGTTACAGATAGTTAGAGGTGGGTGAAGACACTGACTCGCATGAAAGGTTATACAGATAAGCTGGTTGAGGAGGCTAATGCCATTATTCTGACGTTTGGTTCTTATAGGTTAGGGGTAAGTATTTACATATTTTCTTAGTTATGTCAGCTAAATTTTTAGCCTGTAATGATGAAGTTTTTTTGTTAGCATGAGCCGAAGGCTATTTTGATAGAAACATAAAGTCGAGTATTTGCTACTATTGCATAATGATGGTTTGATATTTGATGTGAGATTTGTACCTCTCACCACAGCTGGTCTTAATTGTTTTATGAATTTAACAGAATATACTTTATTCAAATTACCCCTACTTGAAGTGGGACGTTGTCTTTCCCACTGATTGATTTGAGGTGTATTATCGTCAGCAGTGCTTTTCTTAAAATTTATGTCCTTTATTGAATACTTTAATTAATTTAGCATTAAGGTATATGCTCTGATCTAAACCATTGTTTAATTAAGTGCACTAATAATTTCATAAACCTTAAGGCAAGTAAACATACAATTGTTTAGTTCATGATGACAATTTTTCATATATCATGGTATTAGATGCATAGAGTATTCATTAATTCACACTATCATTGCTTCATAGATCAAATATTAAGCTCTTTATACTCGCTTTCATCTATGTTGCATGTGTGCATATATAGTTTTACAAAAGATAGAAGTTGTTAGCTATCTTTTTTAGCATACAAAAGGGAGAGTTTGTCTAAGTTTGAGTAGGACTAACAAAATGATAGACCACAAGGTACTATTTATATAGCATAATCGACTTTAACCACAGTATTTTATGTTAATATTCTGAAGACCATAATATTCATTCGATTAATTATTGATTTTTTAAGAAACTAAGATTACCGCCTTTTTATGGATGTCAATAAGAGATACACTACCAATATAACCCTCATCCTACCTAAGATCTCTTCTGAAACAAGATGCCATGTACGAAAATCCTTTGACGGAATGTGGTCTAAATTTGAGAGTTGAGACCATGACGAGTTCAACTTCAACTATAATTCTTTACAAGGCAGAATGTTATAAATTATACTATTCATCCCTAGATGATCATATTGTATGATTTTCAATAGGAGTTGTAATCAATTTTTTTATATTACATCTAAACCTCAAACTTAATTTGCTCATTTGTTTTGTCTTCATTTTTAATAGAAAACAATGGAATTTGAATTGTAGATTCAAGTAAATATTTTGATATTGTCTACTTCAACATGTATTGAATGATTTTTCTCAATCGTAGTCTTAATTTGTTTTGAATCGGAATTTGGGAATTCAAATGTCATGAGAGAGAATTGATATGAACAAGATTCAAATTGTAAGTTTTTTTGACAAACAATGCAACATTTTATATGACTGAAAACTATTATTGTGGGGATATTTTTAATCGAAGAAGATGCATCTCGGGTAGCTATGGAGGAAGAGGGGAAAAACAAGAAGAACGTAGGTTGAGGCAGGTAAAATTAACCATGTAAATAGTTATATGGATGAATTGTTTAACAACTAATAATTTGACTGCTTCTGAAATGTCAACCCAAGAATATCAACGTATGTGTTTCTCATTTCCGGATTATGCTCGGGTAGTGGAAATGCTAATGCCACTACTGCCACAGATTCAGTATATTCTACAAATCACATGATAGAAAATGATGGTGCTATCAAAGCAGGGATTCAAGCTGCTGAGAGCGCAAAAAATCTAATGGAAGTGACAGTGGCTACTTCTTCCAAAGATAATTAATGTAACTATCTTCACTCATTACAACCACCATTTCAAAACAAAAAGTCTTCTGCTGCTTGCTTTGGACAGTCTGTATATGCGTTTTTCTAATTGCACATGTGGTAGAAGTTGTCCAGTTGAATTACTTTGGATTTTTATGCGGTTAAGCTGATTGTTTACGTTATATTTTACGGAAATTTTGTTTTCACTGAAATTTATTCCACCTTTTTGGAAACAAAATTAGCTTATATCTGACTGTTCATCAAAATTAATCTTCACTATTTAATCATTTACTCTCCCCTTTAACATATATTTCCTTAAATTGATAGAAAATGAACTGCTTAATTGCCTTCGTTGTATAAACTTTATACTTAAGCATTTCATTGTCTATCCATTTCATGTTATGCAGTGGTTGAACTAATTGAAAGATGCCACTTTTGAAAAAAGTCCTCTCCTCTCTGTGCTCAAAATTGGTTTTAGACAATGGAATCCTGTTTTCATTATTTAAGTTGAACTTTTTATAAAACTTATCGAAATTTACACTTACAGTTTATCACCATTACTGCCTTTTATTCAATCAACCTTGCTTCCATCCCGGTCTTTGCACAGCTTCTTTACTTCTTTTCCCTTTTCAAACAAGATTAACCAACTGTTTAGTTGGGTACAAATACTGACTCCCATTAATTAAATGGTAACAGTTTATTGAAATAAACCTTTTGCGTCAGACTTTACGTATTTATCAGTTGCAATATTATTAAATGACATAGATTTTACTGCATTAAGTAGTACTGAACAGACACCTGTTTCCTTCTACCATTTTCCATGCCCAAATTTTATCAATTTACGGTTGCATTACTGTGCCTGTTCTGCATGCATCCACATTTCCAATCTCCAAGCCTGCTGTATGTATGCTTTGTCTACGATATTTATTTTCGACAACCAATATATGACTTTCCTTACACTAAATTTTGTTACACAGTAATTCAGTTGGTCTACTCTGAAATTTTATACGGTTGACTTAATTTTCTTCATTCACGTTTTATAGAAATTTTATTTACCTGGAAGTTTATCTTCAGTGATTAAATACAAATTATTCCATTAGACTGACACTTGCCGTTTACTCATAAAAAACAGCATTTCAACATCGAGCCATGTTGTGGCAGCTTTACCTGCTGGATCATTCATTGAAGAGTCGGCTCACCTAGGCGATGCCGACCCCTGTTGCTGATGAAGGCAGTGTGGTGGATGACATGGACGTCGACGCTGGCAGGTACAACACGACTGCCCACTTTGTTTGTCAGTTAACTAAAATATGTATGCTTTGTCTTTGATATTTCTTTTCGACAACCAATATTTAACTTCTGGCAACTATTCACTTTATGAATTTACTACATACAATTTATTACACAAAACCCAAACTGTTCATCTGTTGTGTTCACTACCATTTATTTTCTTAACATGGACTGATCCTTGACGAGGCAATACATCACATTTCCTTCAGATGTTGATACATATTTTGTGAAACAGAAATATAAAGTGTTAGTTTGGATATAAAATCATATATATATATATATATATTATTCATATATATATATATATATGTGTGTGTGTGTGTGTGTGTGTGTTTGTATTTTAGTCAAATTTCATTTGTACTACAACACTACATAACATTTCAGTGCAGCATTAGTTTATTTTGATGTTCAACCATTTGCGTTCTAATAAGAAAACTGTAATATTTAGGAATGTCAATTTACTGATTTTCAGCTGTACAGCAGCCTCCAACTGACCTCTGACAAATATTTCAATATTTCAGTTACTACACTTTGACTTATTCCACTTTCACATTTTATCTATTTTACTGATTCAAAATCTAGAATATCTGATACTTTTTTTCTATTTTGTTGTTTACTATTTACCGGTTTTCCCATTTACTTACTTTCAAAATCGACTGTTTTTCCATCTTCTCAAATATCCCAATGCACAGTCTACTTTCGGCCTACATATTGCAAAAATTAGCAGTTAATCCCTGCTGACTTTTTCCACGTTGAACATTTCTGTTTTTTTTTCCGTTCAAACTCCAAAAAATCTCCTTCTTTTTCCTCCTACACTGACTACGTACACAAATATCAACTTTATTTAACCTCTGCATCCCCCTTCGTTTGTTCGCACGTTTGCAAACTTGCACCACCTACGTATTCCCCCCTTCTTCCCTACTACATCACTGCTTCACAGTTCATGTCTCTCCGTTTACATTGACACTGTCGTCCATCGGTTTTCACCCACTGTTCCACAACACCACTTTTTTCGATTACAACAACTTTACCTTGCCTTATTGCCCTGTTTATTCATCACTTACTCATTCACTCATTTTTTTCCATCTTTGACTGCCAAGCAGATGGATTCTAAGCAACGTGAATACCGTCGGTTGGCACAACGAGTCCGATGCCAACGACTGTCCAATGATGCAAGACAAGTTCAGCTGGCTAACCATAGACGACAACAACGTGCACGACAGCTGCTGACATCAGAATTGCAGCTACCATCTACATCAGGTTTGTCTTTTGATCTTTTCCATTTTGCTTTACTTAAAACTCTTTTCCTGCGCAGTTACTAGGTCTGCATTTCGTGCAGTTTTACTTCACCCTCATCCCATACAGTCCATGCATAGGTTGACAATGTGCGTACCAATTACAAATTTCCGTGTACATCCGTGAATTCTAAAATTTACTACACACCCTATACAATTATTTTTTCCCTACCAACTTCTCAAACTGCAAATTACAACTGCAGTTTCGTAAATTATTTTTTAACGTATACCGTCGTGTCAACACAATTATCAGGTTAAGAATGTCTATATTAGATTTTGAATGCACAAACATTTCTAATGTGTCAGGTTTTAAAATATATAATATTTCATTATATACATATCTATGTAGTTTTGACGCTTCAAATATACATCGGTTTTCAAATGAGTGTACGGTCTTATAAATATATACAGTTTCAAATATACATATATACTTGGGCTTTGATTACCAAAAACCTTCTTCGGAATTTTACATAAGAACATAAAGTTTTATATATACTAGGCTCCCCAACTGCATACATTTCAAAAGTATATGGATTGCCATACATATTGCGTCCACTGCCTTAGACTTCATACTGTATAGTTCGAAATATGTAAGGTTCAAGCGTATTTGGTTTCAAATGTAAAGATTCATATGTATAACTATTGAAAGTACGGAGCCTTAGACATATTTTGAAATTGCAAAAGAATAGGGATTGCAGGTTTAAAAGCCTAAAAAAATGTTTATGTACGCATCAATTTATGTGCACATCACCAGGTTTCAAATAACTTAATTTTGAGCACATGTCTGAGTTTTAAAATAAAGGCTTTTTGTACATTTTTAAGCTTTAACCGTATTGAATTTCATGTGAATTGTCGTTTAAGCATATAATTTAAAACACATAACCTATGGACTGTATATCACTGTTTATAAATCTTCATAGTTCACAAATGGACTTCGAATATGTATACCTTTGGGTTTTCAAAAAGGTATATATAAATTTGGGTTTTCAAAAAGATATATATATAATTTGTTTTCAAAGCATAACACGTTTTGGTTTGAACATTTGAGGTTTCAACAAAATATTATCAAACACATGACAGAAAGATGGCAAACTAGCCACCTGCTGTTCTTAACTTTTTCCCATACAAATATACATGATTTGAAGTTTCGGACAATACTGTTTTGGCCCTTCTTTTATTTCACTATTACTGATCTACCCAATCTATTAATCATTAGCCTTTTGCAAAATTTCACGAATTCTATGTTATTACTTATTTTTATAACAGGTGTTATAACAATTAGTATTCATTCTACTAAATGTCCCCTTTGGTTTTGCATACATGATTACATAATTTACCTACGCTCCCTTATACATACCTGTGTACCACCTTCCTAGTTTTATACACTGCTATTCACTTACCTCTATTTCCCCCTATTAGCACTGCCTATTGTCTACTGTTTGTTACTTTCCCCTTAACACATAAGCTCCACTCATACAACTGTTCTATTCATAAAAAAGATTAAAATTTTAACTGTTATAACTATCAGTAAATTCTTCGTTCACATGGGCAACATATTTTTTACAAACCGTACCAAAGTAAATCAAATCCCAATACAGTTAACCCTTACCGTAGTAACAACAGCTTCTGTTGGTCAATGTATTTCACAATTTGATACCTCATCGACCCTCCCTTTTTAATTACGTCCATAACTTTCTCCACCTTTTTCCACCTCTCCTTCATCCTCCATTATCAATATATGTTTTACTTATCTCACGGTTCGTAATCCATCTTTAGGAACTGCACCATCTGAAAATCAACAAGATTTAGAACCTCTGCCCCCTTTTCCCACCACTCACAATTGCGGTCGAAACTTTATCCCAATGACTTCTCTTCGTCCTCACCTACTACCACAACCCACATACTGCTCATTCTGTGGAGCCAAAAAATTATATGCTGAAACTTTGCAAATATGTTGCTCCAATGGAAGTATTACTATTTGTTGACCTACTTCTCCACAGGAACTAAACAACTTATTTATGGATCAAGGCGAAGTTGGTACGCATTACAGGAAATACATCAGAGCTTATAATAATGCATTTGCTATTACATCAATGGGTGCACATATAGATCAAAACCTAGCAAATGCAACAACCGGAATTTATTCCTATCATGCCCAGGGTTCCATATATCATCGTATTGGAAGTGTTTTACCAACAATTGAAAGAAGACTGAGATATCTAAACTTTACATCTATGACACAGACCATGAGATTCAAAATCGATAAATTGATAATGAGGCGTTGAGATCGGATGTACTTCTCCGCTTACAGCACATTCTAGATACCTACAACCCTTACGTATCCATCTTCCGTCAACTTGGGCAACGTGAAGATATTGAAAATTGTAGAATTAAAATAAAGGAGATTACAGTAAACCGACATCTTCACGCCTTACCAACCGCATCACAAGTAGTTGCGATAGTTGTAGGAGACGAAGTATGTGACTTGCAAGGTAGGGATATCATTATTGAAATAAGAAGTGGAAATCTTCAACGAGTTCCAGATACAGCTGGATTTTATGACCCACTACAATATCCTCTGTTGCTCCCGTATGGTGCCCATGGGTGGGATTTGAACGTTCACGATAATGGAAACAACCACATCAGTTGTGCATCTTACTACTCCCATCTTATGTAGGTATAAACGCTACACTACCAGTTATCCATATACTAATAGATTTTCATGTCCTATAAAAATAACTCCACCTTTTCTTTTACTCCCACAACCATTTATGCTCTAAACATAAATACCACTATCTGACCATTAGAAATATATCAGTCAGTACACAAGTACTTTCCACATCATACTGTTATCTGTTACGTATTATTTCCCTACTACTGTTGCATTTAAACATATTTTTATCTCCTTAGATTCGACCAGCAGATGTATCAGTTATTCTGCTCGGTGGACGCCTATTTCAACAATATGCAGTTGACATGTTTGTCAAAATAGAAACCATGCACCTTAGATTTCTTCGTAACAACCAATATACCATTAGAGCTGATCTATATCAAGGTTTGCAAGATGCTCTCACCATGGGAGAGACATTGGCAAGTAAGTTTTTCACACTCACCACATCATATTACCCACTTACTACTACCTCCCTACAACCTTTATTTCTAACCTAATCAACGACTCATCTACTCAGATAATATTGGTGTGAGAAAAATTATTCCTTCCTCTCACATTGGTAGTCCACGTGATATGCACCAGCGGTACCAAGACGCAATGGTAGTAGTTTAGAGGTATGGAGAGCCTGATTTATTTATTACTGTAACCTGTAATGCTAAATGGATAGAAATTACTAACGAACTCCTTCCTGGTCAACAACCACCCGATAGACCTGATTTAACGACCAAGGTTTTTCGCGCTAAATTAGAACAGTTAAAACATGATTTGTTTGACAAAGGCGCTTTAGGTAAGGTCGTCGCCCATGTGCATGTAATTGAATTTCAAAAAAGAGGCCTACCACACTCACATATTCTACTTATTTTAGCTAAAAATGATAAAATTAGCAATCCCGATGAATACGATGCCATAGTTAGAGCTGAAATTCCCAACAAGGATGTTGAACATGATTTGTATACTGCCGTCATGAAACACATGATTCATCGTTCCTGTGGTCGGTTCAACCCTACCGCCATTTGTATGAAAAACGGCGTGTGTAACAAAGGATTTCCTAAACCTTTTGCTCCCATCACTTTACAAGGAAATGACTCATACCCAATTTACAGACGTCTCGATAATCAAACTCATTGTGAAACAGCTGAACATATAGTTGACAACCATTGGGTAGTTCCTTATAATCCCTACTTACTTTTGAAATATGACTGTCATATAAATGTTGAAATTTGCTCCAGTATCAAATCCATAAAATATATTTACAAGTACGTGTACAAGGGACCGAATCATGTGTCAGTTACTGTTTCTACTACACCAACTGATAATGACGATGAAATTTTGAAATTCAGTAATGCACGTTGGATCTGTGCTCCAGAGGCCTTATGAAGAATATTTAAATTCTCTCCCAATAATATTTCACCCTCCGTTATTGGTTTACAAATACATCTACCAAACAGACAACCCGTCCAGTTTTCATCTACTAAACAGTTACAGCATGTTCTCAACGATCAGGCCAGGTCAAAAACAATGCTTACTGAATTCTTCAACACAAATGTTAGGTATGCGGATGCACGGTAATACTTTTATCATGAGTTCCCCGAGAAATATTGGTGGGACTACAAACAAAAGGCTTGGATTCGTAGACGAAACAATCGTAGGGTAATAGGCAGAATGTACACGATATCCCTCCTAGAAGGCGATCGTTATTTTTTACGATTGTTATTAACTCATGTTAAGGGACCATTATCCTTTAACCATTTACTTACCACTGGTGGAGTACAATATCATACCTTCAAAGAAGTGGCTGAACGTAGAGGTTTATTAGAAAATGATGATAGTATTAAAGACTGTTTAACAGATGCTTCAAACACACATATGCCTTCTGCACTACGAAGATTATTCGTAACGATTTTGGTATACTATGAACCAAGTCATGTGCAACAACTGTGGGAAGACTTCTCTCCACATTTAATTGAAGATTATCAGCATACTTCCACTTCCATAGCAAACAATGCCCATTTACTCCTTCACCGTCTCTCTGATCTTAATGACCTACTAAACCAATACAATAAATCAGTTTTTGATTACGACTTACCGCACGATACTCTTAATTACTCTACCGATTATAGCACTACAACCACTATTTTACAGGACCATTCGATCGAAATACCACAGGCAGACATAGAATCCGTAAACAATTTCAACTTATAGCAGAAGGAGGCTTTTGATATGATAATGAATTCGATAAACTCGAAAACAAGCTCAATTTACTTCGTCGATGGTCCAGGTGGAACCGGAAAAACTTATTTATATCGAGCAATTTTAGCTCACTCACGGGGTCAGGGACTTATTGCAATTCCAGTTGCCACTTCAGGTATTGCTTCTATAGCCTTACCCGGTGGTCGAACTGCACATTCTCGCTTTAAAATACCAATAAATCTTGATTCCTCCTCCACCTGTTATATTCCCAAACAATCCGATACAGCTAAACTACTACGTGCATCCACTGTTATACTATGGGATGAAGCTACAATGGCTCATCACCACGCATTTGAGGGAGTGGACATAATGATAAGAGATCTAACCAATACCGATAAACCATTTAGTGGTAAAGTTGTCATTTTAGGAGGTGATTTCCGTCAAGTTTTGCCCATCGTTAGTAAAGGTACTAGGGCTCAAACAGTTGACGCATGCATAGTAAGATCGGTCTTATGGTCGTCCGTTCACGTCATACACTTAACACAAAATATGCGTACTAGAAATGATACTCCATACGCCGAATTTTTCTTACGTGTTGGAGATGGGGAAGAACCATACGTACAAGATGACATGATCAAACTTCCAGATGATATTGTCATAAATTGGATTAACCCAAACTCCATTCACTCTTTGATTAACTCTGTTTTCCCTAACCTTGCTACCGGATTGTTCGATATGGATTACATAATGAATAGAGCCATATTAGCACCAACAAATGAGACAGTTGACGAACTCAATAGTAAAGTAATACACATGTTCCCAGGCATTGAGAAAATTTATTACTCCTTCGTTTCAGTTGAAGACGATACAAATAATTTGTACCAACCAGAATTCTTGCATTCTCTCGCACCGGGTGGATTACCACCTCATAAACTAACTCTTAAAGTAGGATCCCCAATCATGCTTCTTCGGAATATTGACCCCAAAATTGGACTGTGTAATGGTGTTCGATTAATCTGTCGTGTTTTCCACAGAAATCTTATAGATGCTGAAATTACAGTTGGTCACTTCCACGGTACGAGAGTATTTATCCCCCGCATACCACTAAAACCGTCAGAAAATGTACACATGCCTTTCACCCTATTTCGAAAACAATTTCCAGTAAATTAGCTTTTGCAATTACAATTAACAAGTCCCAAGGCCAAACAATTCCAAACGTTGGCATTTATCTTTCACAACATGTTTTCACTCATGGTCAGCTGTACGTAGCTTTGTCCCGTGGTACCGGACGTCGAACAACAACGGTATTAGTACAAAATGGAAACATTAAGAGGAAAAAAGGAACTTATACAAGAAATGTGTTTACAAAGATGTTTTACTCACATGTACGCAAAACATGACTCATTCATCATAAAATAAATGCATTAATTTACTTTCTATCTACTAATAAAGCTGCTGTTTTTCTTCTTTTTCCCACATTACTAATAAACGAGGACTGGCCCTACGACGTTGCACATGTCTCCCTGCTCACAGTTCCATCCATTATACGTACGCGGGCAGTTCATTTTCCACTTTCCACCCATCTATCTACCAGCTGTCAGCTTGCATTTCACAGTTTGATCTTCAGGTACGTTCAAATCTGCTCTGCATTTATTACTTCATTTCCAACTCTCTCCTTATAATTACCCACCGTCCTGTTAATCGTTGCTGTAAACACATAAAACAAAACAGATCACATTTTTTCTTTCATCCACTACACATATATTGGTTGGTTGACTATATATCGGGTTTTCCTTCATCAAATGGCTGTAGCTTGCTTTTATGAATTGTCACATTATTGCTTTACTAATATGGTACTGTTTCCACTTTTTACTTTTTGTGTTCCTTCACAAACATTTTCTTTGTCCACTCTACTTATACATTTTTACTCCACTCCACCATCACTTGCTGTACCATATATCAAATTAACTTTGCAGTACTGCAGTCACCTACTACGTTCTTTAACGCTGTAGACATCTAACACATATCGACATTTTATATATATACATACATACATACATATATATATATGTATATATATACATATATATATATACCCTTACCTATACCCAATATTAGATATTGGATTTATATTTTCATTCATACTGCAAATTTAATACATAACATGATGTATGACTGCTATGTTTCTTTTTTTCCTTTCTTTCCGTGATTGTCAACACAAGAAAGCTAAATCAACTTTTTTATTGGCATTTTTTAGATAGCTCACAGGGCACTTTTGGACCAACGATCATATCGACAATGTAATAAAGCAAAATATAAAGATCATCCTGCCTATTATATTCCCTACAGTGCAAAAAAAGGAAGAGGTCAGTGGAACAAAGCAGTTCAAAATATCGCTCAAAATTTCGTCCACATATTCTCGGAGTACGACCCAACATTATTCAACATATGCATGCAGACAGTTGAACAAGATAAGGCCAAAATGACCGAAAATAATTCAAAGCATGAAGCTGTATGGAACCGCCTTGAGGAAATTGCTGCATTACAAAGTTTTGGCAATGTAATTGGCAGTTATTTTGTTGATGACAATATATAGTCATCAGTAATTCATGATTGTTAGCAAGAAACGAGCCTACAGTATATGCACGTTTGCAGCGTCCTTAACAAAGGATTGTTGGAGAATGATATGTACGAATGCTACTGCTTACAAAATTTAATTTTCTAATTTAATGTAGTAAACATCTGACTTTCTTTTACTGTTAACGTTGCATACCATTCTACCCACTGCTGAACTGACAGCACACACTATAACAGACTGCAAGCATTAACACCACCCCTTTTTAACACGTTAACTTCTTTTTCCCATCACCCAATGTCAACCTCCCACCTTTTCCACATCCATCGGCTCTACCACTTGCACAGCTGACATAATGTACCACACAACCGCATATTTTGCATCCACTTTTTACCAAATGTTGTTCAAATCTACGCATATAACCAATTCAATCAGTCCTCTTCCACCTCCTCTACTTACTCCCCACCACATGGTCCATTTATCACCCCACAACGGTTTCCATTCTCCTATTCTTATCACTATATAACCTTCTTCTCCTTCATAATCTACCAGCACTATTTGTCCCAACCATTATGACAAAGGTTGTTCTCTCTTCCACCTCATCTTATTTTTTTACCTCCATACACCATACCCAACACACAATACACTACCCTCCGTTTTCAACTTCCACTTAAAATTCCATTGCGCACATTTTCTATACCACACACTTTAACTTTATCTCGCCACTAACATACACTTTTTACCTCGCAGCGGAAATCTGTCCTTCAACAAAAAGACGCTGCAACAACCATCGGCACAGAAAAACTAGAACGTAAAAGCGCACGTCACACAAAACAGAAGCACTCATTTGCTGCTGCTAAGGTTGGAGTTTCAAACACCATAAAAAACCACACTGCTCCTCCTACTCCATCGGAAAATGATACCGACTGGAACAACAACGTTCCTCTTCCGCTACGACCGCTTACTGGAAAAAACATGGAATTAAATGACAAGTACTCTCACATTTCTTACGATGATGTACACGTACCAGTAACCGCTGAACCACAACTTCTTCCGCACTGTTCTGACAACTATGGCTGGGATACATTTTTTACTCCTGAAGTGGTATGCTCCAATGCATCTACTCTTCCTTCATTCCTAACAACATATGTTCACATACAAACGCATATATACATGTTTGTTTACTTATATATTCCTATATGTTTTTAAGTATTTACGTCCACTCCTCTGCCCCACTAATCTTAATCCTCTAATACCTAATCATAATTTTCATTCCTCTTGCAGATTGAACAGTGTGATAAGATTGTGGATCGTTTTCTAGCTGACCGTTTGCGCTAGAGCTCTTACGACGTCCATCTTTTAAACATTTTTAGCCACCATTTTGTATTTGCCTTTGCACCTTTGTTCGCTACTGCAGCATTATGTTTTTTTCTACATAAGCACTGTAATTTTTTCGTTCCATTCTCATAATTATGATTTGATTTCCTTCTGTTTGTTCCACTTTCTTCAATTAATTATATTCTGAATTTTATATGTCTGCCCGCATCACTCCTTTGCTGTCCGCACATATCATCAACTTCACCATTCATACTGCCTCACACATACACGCGTCATCTGTACACAACACAACATCGGCTGTCTATGTGAATATATACGTGTAATTTACTTCCCACTTTTTATAAACTCACTTTAATGCACATGTACAAATTCACTTGCTTTCTCTGACATAAGCACCATTACCACTACTCTACCACCATATTCAACGGTACAGCTTTGTACTACACACCACAACCAACAATTTCCCACAAACCTCCTGTACGTCCCAACCGATTAGTTTTAAAATGTCCATTACATTCCGTCACAACATTATTACCCACTCTGTAATTTAAGAAGGTATTTTACATATTTCAAACAGACATCGCCAAACCTTTATTCAATCAACTCTCTTTTTTACAACTATATTCGAGTAAAATAACAGCCGTTATCACGCCTGACAAAGATACCAGCTAACTGAACTGCGGTACTTTTCTTTCATCATTCCCCCTACATATTTTCGATACGAAAAATGACAAAATATGCATACTTCACAACAACATAAATTTGCACCGTAATATTTTTCCTCCCCATTAAACATTTCCCCCGGCTCTCATCACACCCTACCAATTTTACAACAACTTGCCTTCCTCACGTCCATCGGACGTGCCTTCATACTTGTAAGTATAAGTTGAAATGTAGTTTGATTAATGTTGGGATTGATGATGTTCATTCGTTACCCCTCATTAATTTGTTTAGCCATGCTCGCTAGTTTATGAGCATCGTTATCCTTTGTAGAATGATTTGACATGCACGACCAATATATGAGCATTATTATTATTTGTAGAATCATTATATATCTTAACATTGCTCACCCTGTTTACGAGCAATGTTATCATTTGTTGATTGATTACTAATGCTCGGCCAATCTATAAGGACTGGCTATTGTTTGTTGATTGTTGATTTGTGCTCGACCAGTTTATAAGCAGTTTTACCCTTTATTTAATGGGTTGGGTTGACAGTATTTGTAGGTGCATTGGAGTGAAAACCTTATGAATTTAGTTTTATAGTTTGACTATAAGGAATTCAATAATAATGTTGGGTTAAAAGTTGAATTCATAAAAGTTGTTTATTATAATCTAAAGGAAAGATAAGGTATTTCGAAAATAAACATTTGTAAAAAGATTTTATAAGAAGGCACTTTTAGATAAGCATGGTTTATAAATGAAGAGGGTTTAAACTGTTACTTTGAGAACTTACATCTCGGTATTTTTGAAAATGTTTTTCAAGATTTTAGAGAAAATAATATCAGTATCATTTGAAAGTAAATATTTGAGAAATTAATTTATGAAATTGAGATCATGATACTTGGTATTATTATAAGAAGTACTTGATACCACTTTAAAAAATGATTTTGGGTTAGGTTCGAAAGGCATGATTAGGATGTACTGGACTCATTTTTGTCGCTTGAAAATAATTCGAGTGATGACTACAGCATCATTGACATTCATTTTCGGGTTTCTTAGTGTGGGATGCTATGAAAATGTTTTAGTAAAACAAATTTTAATTTAATCCCGAAAGTATGATTTGATATACAAAAGATACATGTATATATTATTATTTCAATTGTTTTGAAATAAAACCCGGTGTTTAGTTATGAAATTTAAAAAAAAAGAGATTTGATATAGAATATAGAGTACTGTAATAAAGGTTTTGAAATAAGCTTTCTACATGGAAAAGATTTGCAAGTATGCTATATTGGGTGCCTGAGTGGTAGTGGGATAACCCAAATAATTATAAAATCTTTTCTTGTTTTCTCTGTGTAGTAAAATATGTTTGAGAAAATAATTAGAACTTTGTTAATTTATTTTATGTACACAAGTATCTTATGCATTCGAACGGTATGGTATGTGCATCATGATACGATATGTTGTTTGGTAGTTTTCATTTGTTAAAATGAAATGGATATTTCACTGATTTTGGACAGTCGTAAACTTCTGAATCGTTATAGAACTTAAAGTTAAGTGTTGTGAAGATATAATAGTTGAGTTTTTTAACTCTTGAATTGAGAAGGTGATAAGTTAAAACAAGTTTAAATAGTTAAACATACTTGTTAAAATAAAACAAATTTGATGTTTTATATGTTCTCGTACGATTTAGTAGAGTAGTATATGGGTAATAAAGGGAAGTCAGTTTTTATGGAATGTTTTCT
The DNA here is from genome assembly GCA_030737815.1 of Allium fistulosum. NCBI lineage: Eukaryota > Viridiplantae > Streptophyta > Magnoliopsida > Asparagales > Amaryllidaceae > Allium > Allium fistulosum. The sequence goes on from CM060903.1 coordinate 212,110,830, forward strand.
AAATGAAGTTATAAAAATGATTATAAATTTGAAGTATGGTTTTATGAAATGATTCATAAATGATTTTGGCATTGAATGACATACTACTTGTATAAAATAATGTAATAAAAAGTAATTCATGTGGTTAAGAAACCAATAGGATAAATATGTAAGTTGTACGTAGATCCTTTTATTCGCATGATTGTTCTTGATTCAGTATTCAAGTACATGATTTTGAGGTCGTTTATACCGGTATGAACAAGGATTTTTCACTCGATTCTTAACAGCGAACCCTTGATACGGATTCTTGATATAATCCTAATTTTTTATATCATAGTATATGGCTATGTAAGGAGGATGGAGGTTTCTAATCAAGGAACTTGATCGGAATCCATACAAGAGAGGTCAAGTGATCTATACTAGTTTGGAAGTAGGATCTATATGATCGAGTAAGTGATCGGATATAATATTACGTACCAATAATCTATGTGCATCGTATAGGCTTCAGTATATTTGCATACTATGTTTTGATGGATTGTGGAGATTTTACATGATGACTCTTCGATTTGTTATGAGGTAGCATGAATAATCAAATAAGTAATAAACTGAAGCTGTTGAGCGTAAGGTGCGCTTACTAGATTGTTTATCATCCTTGTCTGATGTGAGGAATTTTGAACTTGAGAAAACCATGAGTATTGTTTAGTAGTAATTTTGAATACCATTGAGTATTGCTATGTGATTGTTTCCTTTTGTTGCTTGTGTTGAAATTTTGAGGATGGAATATTCTAAGTGGCGCATAATGTAATGACACAGAATTTCAGACACTTCATATTTAAATATAATATTTTTCCATTTATGAAAAATAAAGTATTTGATGATGTCATGGGTGATGTCATAAAAGATATTTTGCGTGTAAGGGTAAAAGAGTAACTTAATTTACTAAGGCAAAATGAGATGTAAAGTAAAAGAAGCATGCAAGGCACAGGGTACTTGGCCATGTAAGGAGGGCTTAGGCTTGCTTAGTTCATTCATTACTATTCAAAGCTTGAAAATATCAAAAAGAACAAAAATGGTAGAAGTGATTAGCACTAATCCACTTCTATCATCACCAATCTTTCTCTAATTAGCTCAAATCTTCTCCAAACTCCACCAAACTTTCACTAACACCTTAGAAAACCTTAAGAAGCATAGATCTAAAGTCAAAGTAGAAGAAAAGTAAAGAGAGTGGGGGATTCATCTTGGGCGGTGAGCATTAGATGATGGAAGGTAGAGATGCTTTGTGATTTTGGTGCTAAAGGTTGGATCTTTAGGCTTTTGGTGATAGTACGAAGTGGTTCTTTGACTCTTGTATGTTTGAGCTTATTGTAAGCTTGGATTTGGATGAGTTATCTAACTATCTTGTATGTATATATTTTTTGTGTGTGTATGTGTGTCAATATATATAACTGTGTGCATGCAAATATAAAGTTAAAGTGAAATTAACTAAGTAAAGCTATAACTTTGGACCCCTCTCGCTTTTGAAAGCAATGACAACTTTATATTGTATAACATCACTTATGTTATGTTCTATAATATGTGGCGTGGCCTAGACTTTATGTTTACATGTCTATTTGTCTTGTGTGTTGAATTGAAATATGTTTGAAGGTGTTTGAAGCGAGAATAGTCGGTATAAGTGCACTTCAATATCCTTTAACTTTAACTTGTGTAAATGGAAGATTTATGATCTTAACTTGGGATAATTTTATTTGGTTGTTCTCTACACATATTTTGATGTATAGGACAGTAAAGAAATGGTTGGAAAATTTATTGAAATTGCGAACCAAAGTTGTGAAAGTTAGAAGTGAAAAGGTCGTTATGGATACACTTTGAAAATGCTTTGTGTTTAGCGATTTTCAGAGCCAACTTTGAAATACATCATGTGGGATTCTTTTCATTTTTAACAAATAATATAAGTGTACTTATTATTAGAAAAATATGGAAGTTTCAATCATTCATTAACTTGTAAAACAGAGTTGCAGAAATTTTTAGCGAGAAGAATGTCGCTATATGAGCACTTTGAAATATCATGTTTTTAGGAACTTTTGTTATCAATTTGAATGACATATTTAAGGGTTTCTTTGGATTTTTAATAATTATTGTGTGTACTTATTACTGTAAAGAAACTAGAGTTTAAAAAGTTTGGGAATTGGTCAAACAAAATGGCTAAAGCTGGAGCAAAAATGTCGCTAAATGAACACTTTTGTAAATACCATGTTTTTGAATTTTTTTCTAAATAAGTTGAAAGATATCCTTAGGGGATTATTTTCATGGTTTTGAAGTACCCTAGGAGTAATACTTACTATAAAATTTCAAGTCTTAAATCATTTATTTATGTGGTTAAAATTGGTCGCAAAGATTGTGCTTTTCTTTATTGTTCTATATCAAGGGTATTTAACAACATTTGTAAATTCTATAGTAAGTTGCTTGTGGTTTTAATTGTTTAGAAATTATATTTAAATTTGGTATTTTCCTTAATCTTTTTAGGGATATTTTCTAACATATTTTGCAGTATTCTAAAGTTGGTTTGAAGTTTAAATATATTTTTATTAGGGACAGTTTGGCACAGGTCCCTAATAAGTTTCAAAATACACAAAAACTCCAGTAAAAAAGTTTGTAAATTAGGTCCCTAGAATTAAGTTACTGAATAATGGCACACTTATGCAATTATTCAGTGAATAATTGCAGACATTTATGCAATTATATCAAAAAATTACAGACATTTCCATAATTATTCATTGAAAAATTGCGGAAAATTCCGCAATTATTCACCAAAATATTGCGGAAATTTCCGCAATTTTTTCAAAAATTTGCGGAAAATTCCGCAATTATTCACTAAAAAAATTACGGAAATTTCCGCATTTATTCACCGAAAAAATTGCATAAATTTATGCAACTTTTGGATATAATTGCATAAATGTCTGCAATTATTCAGTGAATAATTGCATAACTATATGCAATTACTTAGTAACTTAATTATAGGGACCTAATTTACATATTTTTTTTTACTGGGGTTTTTGTGTATTTTGAAACTTATTAGGGACCTGAGCCTAATATTCACTTTTTATTATTTATTTAAGAATTTTAAAGTAAAGAGGTTTTATAATATATGACATGTTTTTATTTATTTTCATCTAATTATAAATTAGTTATTTTCAAATAATATTTTACATAGATATTTAAAACCTATTTATAATTATTTTTAAAGTTTATATATATAAGTTTCGAAAAAGTAATTAACTATGCTTAACACTAAAACCCAACGAAGTAAACTTATCCATTTGTGAGACTTAAGATTGATGTTCGAGTAGGAACAGAAGCAATAGTGTTCTAACCTACCGGCTTTTCTCTTGACCGAGGAATATTCAAGTTGGGAATGTTGAAAATGTGTTAATCATGTTGTTTGTTTACTCGTTTATGAAAGTCATTAATACTATACTTAAACACTAAAAGCCGACAAGTAGACTTCGCTATGTGTGAGAGTCAAGAATGAAGTGTCTGGGCAATGCTTTGATATGCAACCGGTGCTCTAACTTACCTGGCTTCACTCTTGAACTAGGGATAGTATTAGTTGGAATGTCGAAAACATTTTAGGAATACGAACCTTAATTTCCATAAAAGATCATCTTTAGAAATGGATTGTTGACTTGTCAAATACCGAATTTAACCAAATATTAACTTAGATATTTAAAAGAATGTTTTTAAAGTTGATATACGTATGTAATGGTTTTGGGTTTGTTATGACAATGTATTAATAACATTTGTCTTTAACCCTTTCTTATTATACTTATAAATGTAAATAAATTTTTAAAAGAATGTTTTAAAGATAAGCATAAGTGAAATAGTTTTGGGTTCGCAGTCACAATTGTGGGTTATGGAATTATGGATCTTAAGGCTAATTAAATCCTAGATGTGGGTGAATAGTGTTTTCTAACTTATGTAAATCTTTTTAAATTCCTTTCAAGTTAAATATTAACAATACAGAATATACTATCAAACAATCACAGATGCAACCACAGATAAAATAAAGTGAATATTAGGCTCAGGTCCCTAATAAGTTTCAAAATACACAAAAACCCCAGTAAAAAAAAGTTTGTAAATTAGGTCCCTAGAATTAAGTTACCGAATAATGGCATACACTTATGCAATTATTCACTGAATACTTGTAGACATTTATGCAATTATATCCAAAAGTTGCATAAATTTATGCAATTTTTTCGGTGAATAATTGCAGAAATTTCCGCAATTTTTTTAATGAATAATTGCTGGATTTTTCGCAAATTTTTGAAAAAATTGTGGAAATTTCCGCAATTTTTTGGTGAATAATTACGGAATTTTCCGCAATTTTTTGAAAGAATTGCGGAAATTTCCGTAATTTTCCAATGAATAATTATGGAAATGTCTGCAATTTTTTGATTTAATTGCATAAATGTCTGCAATTATTCACTAAATAATTGCACAAGTGTATGCCATTATTCGGTAACTTAGTTCTAGAGACCTAAACTACAAACTTTTTTTACTGGGGTTTTTGTGTATTTTGAAACTTATTAGGGACCTATGCCAAACTGTCCCTAAAATAAAAGTAGTGAAGCAAAGTAAAGGGTTAAAGAGATGACTCCATGGATTTTATACTGGTTCGGATTTCTCCTGCACCAATCCTGAACAATGCTTGTACAAAAGAAAAAACTAAATACGATCTCGATTTTGAGGCTACGAGACATACCCCCCAGAATTTCCTAGCTCAAGGTAGACTCACTTGATTTGAATGGGCTACAAGCATACCACTAGATTTCCGGGTTACTAAGAACATCGACTTGATTTGAAAGGGCTACAAGCACACCCAAAGCAAATACAAATAGAGTTGATAGTTTTTCCAAAGATAATTGCTTAAACTTTGGATACAATGGATCCTATAGCCACTCTGATAACACTTTGATCTTTGAACTGAGAGAGAGATATTTCCAAAACAGTAAAAAAGTAGTATTGAACCAGTGTAATGAAGTATGAATTGATTCTATGTGATTTTGAAAAGAATAGAGTATATTTTTCAATGGAGCTTTCAAAAGAGTAAGAGGAGGGAAGAATGTAAGTAACTAGTTTTCAAAAAATTTGTTTGCACTTATATTTATATAGTAAATGAACAGATGTGTCCGTTCATGAAGAGTTACGACGAATAAACACTTCCTTTCAAAATTTAAAAAACCAATTGGCAGCATGTATGTCAACATATCCCAGGCATGTATGTCAACATATCCTTGTGTATTTTGGAAACTTATTTCATTTAAAATATTTTAAGAATCCTATACGTTGTAAAATAATTTGGTACTTTATAAAATAGTTTGATCATAGTTTATAACATTTTGAACTTCGAAAAACTTATATAAAATATTTTGAAATATATTTTGGTTAAAAATATAAAAGATTAGAAAATTGGAGATAGAGACCAAAAATTGCTATCGAGGGCTTTAACAATGTATATGCTATGACTCTACACACTATATTACAATATTAAGGTCTTCGCATCTTGGTCTTTGAACTCATGAGTCTTCATGTCTATCCCTTAAGACTTTATACTATACAGTCTTCAATTCAACATCTATATAATATTCTTCACTATATATTGTATAACTTGGCAAAACATTAGTATCTATATTTTATATGTTTGTATATTGTTGTTGTCATCAAAATCAATAACTGAGGTATTAACAACAAAGTTTAAGTAACATTAGTATTAAAACTTTTGAATGGATTTGTGAAAGTACTTAGATCCTTAAAATGGATATTTTAAAGGAAATTATAAGTATGGAATCATTTGAAAAAAGATAGAAAAAGTAAAGGTTTAAAGTAAGAAATCTTGTTAATGATTTGAGAATATACTTATACCAATTGAGATAAGTATATGAGTACTTTTTGAAATATTGAAAGAGTACAAATGAATAGTAGTGATTACTAAATAGAGTTTTATTAGATAAAAGAGGTTTTACGAATAAAAGAAGTCTTAATTAATAAAACGCATTAATTAAATAAAAGGCGATTAGAACTCGCTTATATGACTTAATTGTGTTTTGTATGACTTGGTCATGCTTCATGTGTTTATTCGTTTATGGAAAGTAATTAGTCGTATACTTAGCACTAAAAACCGATGAAGTAGGCTTGTCTATCTATGAGAGTTAAGAGTGATGTTCCAGTAGAGATAAAAGCAATAATACGCTAACCTACCGGCTTCACTCTTGATCGAGGAATAGTATGAGACGAAAAGGTCAAAAATGTGATAAGTATACGAGACATGGTTTCCATATGCGATCGTCTATTTTGAACTTGATAGTCGATTAGTCGACTATGAACTTGACCAGAAATTCATCGAATTGGTTTTGAAGAGACCAGGATCGGTAAGTGTTTTACTTATCGAATACCACTTAAAAACTGATATACGAGTTCTTTATTTTGAAAGTGGTTGTGAAGTGAAATGCTATAGAGTTTAACTGTCTATCCTAAGGTTAAGTCCAAAGGAGAGGTCAGTGTTAGCATTCGTCGTAGGACTTATGCGAGAATCTATGTGGAGATTTGTGATTTATTCGAGATGCTGGAATCCATTTAGGGATTCGTGTTCTGTTCAAGTGATGAAGACTCATATAAGAGATGTTGAACATGACCTCGACATCGAAAATGACAGAAAATAGAGTGGGCCTCAAAGTCTAGGGTTTAGCTAACCTACGATATGATACTATCACTCCAAATCTAGAGCGTGCTTACTGGTGTTGCGCACGGGAGGTGACGTTATTTGGGATCACGTGTTTAGACATGGACCGGCTATGTTTCTCCTAATTGGTATATTATATCTAGAGATATACGATGCTCAGAGGCAGTTTCTGACCCTTGCGTAGGAGATTGGATTTCGGCTTGAATAAAAGGATCTCCATGAAAAATCCATTATGCGAACGTACCTTAGTGGTTTTGATTGTACCCTCAATATGTTGTGGTGTGATCAGTGTTAGCATCACAGCTATTTTCATATTTAAATTCTCCACACTAGACATTATCTACTATATCACCTGATGTACTTGCTAGATGGTGGTTATTTCGAGGAGATAACCATTACGACATTTTGTGCGGTCTTAAAAGTACCGTTATATGCTAACTACATATTTCTTGAATTTCTCATAGCTGACTAATGTCCGACGCGTGGTTTTTGTTTCTCTAAATTCATTATGTGCCCTTTCGAGTAGTCCGAGAAAGGCAGGTTTTCGTTGATGTTCATTGGAGCTCGAGGAGATGAACAGATGTTTCTCCTATCGTAGTATTTTTATTTTCGCTGCATTACTATTTTGTATGTATTAGTGTTTATGACGACATGTTGTTATAACTATCCAGGCTGATGATAGTATTTAGAATTTAACTCTGAAATGTTGTATATCTTAGAGTGATGGTTTTGTATTGTTTTTTGATATTATATGTTATCATTTCACCGTGAAATTCCAATATTGTGTTCCTTCTTTCCTGTTCTGTTTCCTTTTATTTTACCCTAACAATTCGGCTTTCCGGCACTTGATTGCTCGACATGTGAATACCGTGGATGTATTAGTTGCGACACTTGGGGGTCGAAAAGGCGAGTCATTATAGGATCGAAGTATTAATTGTATTAATCATAGGAAACCAACACAGCTTTGCTAGCACACTATAGCCGTTTTTAATTATTTGAAAGCATCCTTTGTTTGTACAAACTAACAAAAGTAGATATAAATTGTTTTGGTGTAGTTAGTAACCCTTATGGGCCTATATGCTTTTTTAACACCCGAGCTAGTGTTTACGTACGAAATATTGAAACAAAATTCAAGTACATCCCCCATCTTCCCATTCCTCAAAACCTAAAGATGATGGTCGAAGATAGTGAAAAATAAGAAAGTCATGTTAGGAAAGCTCCACTCACTACAAATCAGGAAGAGAAAAAATAATTAGGAAAAAACATCACTTTTACTTAACAATTAACCTAATGGGCAACTCTAAGTGGCCTGAAAAGTTGGTTGCACGTTAGTAAAGTAATAAAAGGTTATAAACCTGCTATTGTTTCTTTTTGGAAAAAAATTCACAATGAAAACTAGGATTACTTTCATATCAAGTGGATTTGAAATTTAGCGAGTTTCAATAAGGTCATATCAAACTACTTACAATCCAAATTTTGTAAGATTAACAGACGTGAAGAGAAAAAATTTCTTAAACATGCAAACGACTATGGTACTGTAGCATCTTATAAATTAATAATTAATTAAAGGATTAACTATGAGAATAAAAGTTTTATATATTTTAATGATAAAACTGAATATTATAATGTGAGAGCTATTTGGGTGTACATTTATTTATCAAAGTAGAGTTTAATACAGAAACATAACTACAAGGAATTAAATGAAGAAGAGGGAAGTGGACTAGAGGCCCAATTATTCATTAGAATAAAAATAACCACTTTACTATTTTCATTTCATTCTACTTTCAATATTAAAACAAAATTTGAGCTCTTAAATGGTTGTCGTGGCATAATCAAGGAAGAAGAAGAAAAGGAAAGAGTTAAAGCTAAAGGAACTAGAGACTTCATCAAATAAGAAATCTAGGTGAGTAATATATTATCTGACTCTTTTTCTTCCTTAAATCCCCCAAGGCTATGTTTATGATGAATATTTTTTCTGCTTTTTGTAATCCAAACGCTCCAAAAAATTATTATGATGTTGAGAACATGTTTTTAAATATGGATTTGAGTTATAGAATTTTCCCTTAACTAAATAAATTGGCAAGAATTATTTGAGTGCTATATAACATGGAAAATAGGTAGAAAAGAGAGGTTTGAGTTATTGCACACAAACAGATCATGATTAAAAATTTCTATGATTTTCTAAAAGACAAACAAATAATTTTGCCATAATATAAGGTTGGCCGAAGAGTTATATAGGGAGCTGGATGACAATTAATTATGGCAGGAAGGTAATTTAATTAAGTAAAGTGTTAACTGGTCCATCGATCAGATCCATATATTACGTTGAATGTGTCGACAATGTACTCTATAGCGATAAAAAAGGGCTATGTCAAACAAATCAAGAGTCAATATGCATAAGGTGAAGTGTCAGATGTGCAGAAGGCGGTTCCCAACATATACCGAAGGCAATTTCAAAGGAGAAACCAAACCGAGAGCGAGAAATGAACTAGAATCTTAAGTATAAAGAACTTAAGTAAAAATGTTAAGTGTAAGTTAGGGTTAATAAACTGAAGGTGTTGATTAAGAGCTGAAGGCGGTCAACGGTTAAGGAGGAATTATGATAGAGGAGGTCATTTCGAAACTATAAAGATTTAAATACCATTAGTCACCAATTGTAAACTGTGGCAGGCTTTCCCATATGAGACTAAGATATAGTGATTGCCATGGGCACTGAAGCTTTTGGCAAGATATCAAAACTGAGACTTATTGATTTTCCAAAAGAGAATGTATACTAAAAGTTAAGTTGGCAAAATCCAATATGTGGGACACTAATGAAAATGTAGCAATGTAGCTTAATAAATAACTCTTTAACATTTATAGATAGGTAAGTATGTTATATGCACTTGTTAGTACTACCCAAGTTGAATATAAGTCATATTTAACCTAACACGAAAATTAGTCCGAGTAAACTATGTACTGCATCATTTGTTGGTGCTCCCCAAGGTCATGTAGGGGTTGGGGAAAAAATAACGGTATGAATTATATAGGATATAATTGGTAGTATTACCTTCCATTTATGTGGATTGCGATTTGTTGGTGCTCCCCAAGGTCATATATGACATGATAAATGGATCCTAACAGTCACTAGGGGGACTTATGAGATTCCTGCAGCTCCTTTAGGAATTTTAAGAGATATAAATTCCAATAGGAACCTTTTGCACCATTATTGTATTTTATAAAATATTTGATCATATACAAAAGTTGTATGCTAAAATGTTGTGTTTCATTAGATAGAGATTTTTGATGAGATCGTCTCATTCGAAATGGGCAAGTAACGCAAAGTGTTAGGACATTAATTCAACATCATTTAACAAAATAAGGGTCTTGTTTTGTTGGAAATAACACTTGACTAAGGACTACGGGTTGACCTAATGATTGGATCATTGAAATGATAGTTTTAATATGTTTACTTAAATTCAACTTATTCGATCTCCTTAATATGTTAAGGATGGATGAATGCACTTGTATAAAGAATTTGATGCAGTCTCATAATAAAGTGTTTCTTTTTGAAGATTTTGACCATTTAGAAGAGGAAATAAAGCGTGAGAGCTGATGTAGTATTAAATGTTGGAATGAAGAGAGGACGAATGGTTACCACTACTTCATAAAGAGACAAAAGAAACACGATTATATGAAATATTTGTGGACTCATAACAAGGACCAAGAAAATACGATTTCTATCCAAATTTCTTTTCTCATAGATTTTTTTTATTTATGTGATCTATTTCTTTGATTTCGAGATACTTGATGAGAAACTCTCGATTGTATATTAGTTACAATTTTTTCGTAAGTAAGAAGGTAGACTAATCAAGGTATTTTAGCCTGGAAAGGTCTAGTCCAGGCCAAATGGGTCAAAGTTAGCTCCTAACTAGCTACGGCTTTGAGAAGATTGATTGATGTTCCCATGTCTAAGGATAGCCCGCCCGCATCCAACTAGCCCCGCATCGGCTCCTCTACGCAATTGCACGTCAAGCATTCTGCTGGCAAAGCCTCCCATCGTAGCAACCTCAGTAACTTTCTTGCCCGTCAATCCAAGACGCAAGCCCAACTCAGCCCATCTCCCATTAGCAGACCGACTCTCTCTCTTCGGCCCACTCGCAACCCACAAAAAGTCAGCCCTCTTTCTTAAGTGTCTCTCCCTCAACCATCTTTCGATCGACATAGTTTAAGACTGTCTCGAGGGTGGCCCGTCATCGATACAGCTTTGATATTGCCACTTGAGACTTGCACTGCATATCATCTTACCCGGCTCAGCTTGTTCTTGGCTCTCGCAGTTTCCCTATCATCATTATGGTCTCAGCATACCAGCTCGCTCATTATGCCATCTAGGCATGTAGGAGCAAAGCGATAAGAGGTACAGTAAGAAGTACCTATTTATGACAAGAAGCATGCCCTATTTCCTACAAGCATACTGCAAGTACAAGTACAAGCGCATTTGATGCAAAGCATGGTAGAGCATGCTCCTCGTACAGTCCAGTTTTCCTTCATCTTAGCCATGCATTCCTTTCTTTCATCGGCCGTACTTCAACAAATCCATTCGATTGTATCAATAGCCAGGCGCGCTTCATGCATGTTTTGCGATACGATCTTTTTTTCCAAACATCAGTTTAACTACTATAAGAACCACATTCATGGCCACTTCCAAGGGTTGATTGGGTCCTCGGCGAAAGGGACCCCAGATTGGTTGAGTCCCCGATGAAGGGGACCCCAGGCGGATTGTGCCCTCGGTGGAGGGGACCTCAGGTTGGTTAGGTCCCCGATGGAGGTGACTCCAGGTTGGTTGGGCCCCGACGAAGAGGACCATAGGTCGGTTGGGCTCCCGGTGGTGGGGACCCTATGTTGGTTGGAGCCTATAATTTGCCACTCAATAGCTCCTTGAGATCAGCAGCTCCTATAGATTAGCAACTGGTGTGTCATCTTTTCTTATTATTCTCTTGTAATTCCTTATAATTGTAAGATAGCATATAGTAAGAGAACTTCATACTGGACGTCGACAGCTTGACCGAACCACTTCACTTCTTGCATCATTTACCTTTAAATGCACTTTTCCCTTCATTTCCATCATTAAGCCTAGTGATTAGCAAGTAAAATTTTCTCTTCATAACGCATTATCATAACTCCAAGGTTGACCAAAAGTATCATCAACATTCTGGTGTTAGAACGAGGGCCCGAATTTTCGATATTGTGGTTAGCAGTTTCTTGTAGTTAACAGTTTCCTATGCAAGCTCATTCCTCCACTACACCAGAATCCTCATTTCGCAACGGCCTTAAGCCGTTGCAAAATGCTTTCGCAACGGCTATGAGCTGTTGCGAAATGGGCAGTGGTAAAAATTTCGCAACGGCTCATTTCTGTTGCTAAATATACTTTTGCAACGGCTAAAGGCCGTTGCAGAATCTTATTTAGCAATGGCTCATAGCCGTTCCGGATTTTATTTCGCAACGGCTTAAAGCCGTTGTTAAATGTAGACGTATAACTGTTTTTTTAACTATTAGCAACGGCTTTAATCCGTTGCTGATTACTGATTTTTTTTTAAGGAAAAAAATTCGAAATTTCTTCTGTGCACCAGTGCGATAGTCATTTCATTATCATAATTAATACAAAAATTTGCAAATTTAACACTATCACAAAAGAAAGATTATTAATCAAATATTTTTCATACATTCAACACAAAAACCAAACATAACAGATGTTTGAATTATAATGTTCAACATCAACACATACCACTACATAGTTCAACAGCAGTAGCAGCAATACATAACACTATAAAGTTCAACAGCAACAACAACTAGTATTACGTACTAATATTACAGAAACACCATAAAACCGTATATCAGAAAGTGTTTTTTCAAGCCAACTTATATTACAGAAGAACTCACAAAACCATAACTACCTCTCATTCCTCACTTCAGGCTAATCTTTTTCTCTACGTCGTCTGCATTATGAACAAACACGCAGTTAGTTAAAGCATAAAGGTAAGTACAAATAAAGTAATGGGAGTATGGTAAATTTCATTAATAAATTGTCTAGAAGTAAAAATATCTTTAATAGCAGCACTCGTATCTTTCTTCACCATTTCCTGGTGAGTTTTAAAAAACTTGGATCCAAAGCCATTCGGCTCCAGACTGCAATTCATGTTAAGTAGATCTATGGGATTAGTTTTGTTTCCTTGGTTTATTTGTCTTCTTAACATGGTTGGATATTGAAATTTGAGAGAATGAATCCATGTTGAAAAAGTTATTGAACTTGGTCTGTTGATCCTTTGACACAAATGTATATGACACTAAATGTTACTGTCAAGGGATTTGTTTTATATTTTGTTACTGGCTTTTGGCTTCTTCATTTAATAACTTGGCATGCTTTTAGGCTCCATGTTCTCGATCACTTAAAATGCCAAATATTCACTTCTTGCCTGTCAACTTATCGAGCAAGGAAAATTGTAGCATAGTCAAGGTGATAATTCAACTGTCAACCCATAACAAGTATATAGTAGGGAAAACAAGTATTGTTTTATGTTCTTTGTGATATTAAACCGTTACATGAAAGAATTTGCAGTTGATAACATTTTATATTGTATGGTATGCAGTTTGCGGATGGTGTGTACCTGCCAACAGATGAGCCTCATGGGACAATCCAGGCGACGGTCACGCGCTTTACGTCCAAGTTGTGATTGTAATTTACCAGTCTTACACATTACAAAAAGGAAAATGTCTGTTTATGGGACTGGGCTGATAATGTGAAAAATAATGCCTTCCCCTTATAGCTGTAACTGTGACATTTTTGTTTCTCTATGGAGCTTATTACTACTTTCAGTTTCCTTTCCTCTTTATATGACTAACATGTTATTACGGTTGTGTGCCTCTATTGTGTTATTAAATCTTAATTTTGACCAAAAAAAGAGAAGCGTTTTGAGCATCAACGATGAATGGGAAGGTTGAAGTTACTTAGTGTGTGCTAATAACCTTGTTTTCGCGCACATATTTCTTGAAGCCATGGGAGTTACAATGGGAAAACAGTGCCTTAGAGATACTAATGTTGGACTCTGATGTCTATGGCTGTGTTTGATGCCAACTTTAGAGTTTTTACATCTGAAACTTTTCCACTCTTTTAGGTATGCATCGTTCCTATTTCCACTAATACAACTAGGTAAAGCTTTTGAAAATTTTGTAGGATTTAGCATATTTATTGATGATGAATATGATTATTAAGAGCATGCTTAAAAGATTGAATTTTTGGACTGAATATTAAGGGATGATTCAAACTAAATTCTCCAACAATTGAACATTTATTTAATAAGCATGTGACTTTAGATACTTATGTAACAAGGAAGCATTTGACATAAAGCGTTTGAAAAAATAAACGTTTATGCCTAGGTGCTAATCAAACAGACTTTTGTATTCAGATGTTTATTTAATAAACATCTAGACATCTAATGCTTATTTAATAAACATATAGACATCTAGATGTTTTGGAGTTGCATTCGCTTCAGGAGGTTCATGGCCTCTGTGGTCCAGCGCAATGAGACTGAGGCATCCCTTGCTAAAGACTCTTCCAGTTTCTTAAGGTCTTGGGATAGGAACGAGTGGAAGAAGGCGCACACATCTTTGGTCGAGTTAAGTCTGCTTCTTCCTTTTGAAGGGAACATTATGGAGAAGGGACGACATAAACTAACCATTCTTTGAAGATATATATAAGAAATCTTTGTGTAATTATTTCTGATCAGGTTATTGATGGAGAAGAAGAAGTGAGAGTCAATTATATTATATTGGTATGTGGGGAAATATTGGACCCTGGTATGGAGTACTTGTAGTTCAAGGGAAAGTGATATTGTAGTCTTGTAAATGGAGTAACGCAATGTACAATTGATTTTTTCCATTTTACCTAAACTTCAATTTTAACACAAGGAAAATGAGATTATTCCATTCAAGTTATAAATGTTCCATTTGAGTAAAAACGTGTGGTCAAATAAAGTTACCCTAACTTCTTCCTCGACATCAAAAAAGAAGATGCCACCATTCAAGATCGACAAAGGAAAAACCAGATTTCTCATCGCAAGGACACGAAAATAGAATTTTTTTTTGGCAAATTTCAACCCGATCAAGGTTGAACCAGACTGGAACGATTAGGATTCCGGCGTGTCAGTGAGATGCCAAGTCTGACCCTAGATCATCAGAGTATGACTAAAGTTTGACGAACTTTGTAGTTCGTCATTGGAAAAATTCAAAAACAATAAAGATATGAAATTGTTTTTAGTTGTTGTTCTGGTTGTTTGATTGATGATTGGATTGTAAAATTTATGATTAATTAAAGGGCATGGAATTATTTTATGTTGTTGCACATAAAATGTTTGCACTACAAAATTTACACTACTAAACATTCTCAGTGGAAATATGAGTCTGGTTTGACAACAGCATTCAAATATATATGCAGTGGAACTATTCTGCATATACCTATAATGCAATATAAAAAAATTGCACTTATTTTCTATTGTTGCACAATTGTAAGTACAAATATTTTTATGCAAGTATGCTGCACTGAAGTTATTATTCCCTGTAATTAATTGCAATGCAAACTGTGGTATTTTCCAGAACTAACATTATAAGTGCATTAGATTCGACATTTAACATTTACAAAATATTATATTGGATAATGATTGAGAAAAGTTTACAACATTGATTTTAACATCATTTTTAACATGGCTTTTAAATATAAATGTAGGTATTTGGCTTACATTGTTTAATTGGAAGCAATGTATGGCTAATTTTTTTAGTTATTGACTAACCCAATGGCTTCAAAGCATAAATATGAAAAATTCTTTGCTATAGAATCATATAGAATTTAAGAGCATTGAAACTAGTAGAATTTTAAAATTCAAGAATTGTGATAAATCTTACTTTTGAAAAACTATTAGCCGAAAGGCATGGAGGAGTTTCCCGTAATGCATTAACATAAACTTGATGATCCTTTGGCAGAGCTGGAAAAATAAACAAATAAAAATTAGTACCTAGAGTTCGAATAAACAGTATGAGCAATATAATTCACAATATAAATTCGAACTAAATAACCAAAAGATTTCACTAGATAGCAAAAGTTTGTTACTGATGCTTATCGTTCATTCATCCTTGAAATAAATGGCTTGTTAGTGCTTCACCTCCGACTAATGTTGAATTATAAAAAGTTGGTTATTTTCTTTTATCTCTATATCGATTAAAATAATTTTATAACTGCTAGATTTTTAGCTTGACATATAAAATTATAGTATTCATTATGTGTATGTGTATATATATACACACAAACATATTTATAGGCATGTCAACGGGTCAGATTCTTTCCTGGATCTCAAATCGAATATCAAGCATAATATTCAGTTTGAATTTATCTATTAGAGATGCAAGGTAAAATGTTAATGCTGAACACTTCATGTTTCGAGATTTTCTAATATGATAGTTTGGTAGTTTTGAATAACAATTTAAAATATTGGGAAGAAGCCATACATCATTTTCAACGTCTGAATGTAGTGATTTAAGTGGGGTAGCAGTCACATCTAATTTGATCCATCTGAACCTGAGCAAGTGGTTTTAAGGTCTACGTTCTCAAACTATGCATTTAAGGCGTTCTCAATTAAGGTGTTCCCAAACTATGCATTTAAGAGTTCAGAATCGATTACATCTTTGATTCGTTTGATGCAAATCACCTAGTCTCAATTTGTCTGATCCCATTGATCAAATAAATTTCCACTGTTTTGTTTTTATTTTTATTTATTAAAAACAAAAAAAACAAAAAGATGAACGAGTGGATTTCAAAAAATCTACCGGGTTTATAGAAAATGAGACCAGATGAAATCTTAAACTACAATGTAAAAGCTAGTTTGCAGCACATTTCTGTTACAAGTCAACTGTATAAAATATTGTAAGCGAAATTAACTAACATAGATGGACTATGATTAATTAATTGAAAAAGCAATTAATAAAAACATATTTGGGAATGAGTGAGACCAATTAGAAAAGTGAATCTTATGCTTTGCCCTTATCTATGTTAACTATATCTGGTGATCCAAAAACTGAAATTTAATGAATGTCAACATTTCATGTTACTCATTACAGTATAGTTAATTAACATGTTATGAATTGATTAATTGTAATTCGTCAGATTAATTTTATCTTCTGTTGCATTGTAATTTGTAGCCCACTTCATTTTTAAACTCGAGATCTAAGAATTGGCAAACCAGGTGATAAATGCAATCGGTATGAACACATAAGTTCTAGAGTTATGTGCAGTATATACGACTCGAATCTTATTCTCAGTATACATGTATATTATATGTTTTGCGTAAATTAAATGCCTAAGAGACTGAAATTTTGTATTCATCTATAAGCTCGTTAATCGTAAATTTTTCCTTCTAATAACAGGTTTAACAATACCAACTGTTTTTCATTAACACTTTGACTGTCAAATTTTTAAGTACATAAAAAGAAAACTGAAAGAAAAACGATATTTAAACTTTCAGACGATGCATTACTGAGCAAAAAAAAGGGTGACAGCAAATCATAAATGTTGAGTGTCACAATGATTCATTGATAAATGTTGAACGATACTTATAAACGTGAACTGTCAGAAGAGTTTATAACAAGTCAATTGTAATTTCGCTTAAGGCATATTTGCTGATTTTAAACATATGCCTGAACATGTACTAGCGTATATATATTTGCTGGAATATATATAAACCTGAAATAGAGATATATAGCTTAAGGAAATCAGTTGTGATATTTTCACTCTTCACTAAATATGGTTGAAACTATAAATACAATGGCAGTCCAGGATACCAAAGAAAACAATGCCAGTATAACAATGTATATTTACCTCTAATAAGCCAAAAAAAGTAATGAAAGAAAGAAAATTGTTGCAGCTCACATAATTGAATACTTCAACTTGTAAATGCAGACTTTGAAGATTAATTTGTTAACCATTTAACAAGAATGTAAAAAGTATAAACTAGTACCTGACTCAGGGATTTCTAAGAGCAGCCAACCTTTTCTCAAGCTCGTTAACCTCAGAATACTGTGAAGTGATATAATATACCTTCAGAAGATCAAAGACCTTCTCACAGATGTACTTCTGATGAATACTAGCGCCTCTTTGCTGCAGCTTATCAGGATGAACATAAAGAGTAGCTTTTCTATAAGCCTTTTTACAGCAACAGCAGTTATAACGTTTGTTAAAGGAATTGGCTGCCAACCACCATCTGGACCAAGTATCTGCAATTATTGTAGTTTTCTAGTGTTATAAACGTGAAATCAGACCATCCATCATGCAGATTTTGTATAAAATGTGCATACATATTGTAACGTGGAAAGCAGTGCCCTCAGATTCCCCTCTTTCCCAGTTGACCATCTCCTGACCTCAGCATCCAATGATTCTGATAATCTCTGTAATCACAGTTTGATCGCGCATCAGAATAAAATTACAAATATAATAAATTTTAATCCCTACGTTAATTTTTCTAAGCTTACATTTCTTTCAGCTTGCTCTCTTTGAGCCAGAATGTCACGCTTATTCTTCTCTGCAAGAGCTTTAGCCTAAAAAAGGAAAGGAAAAAAAAACTAACAATAAAAAACCAGCAATTTCAACTCACATGTTCTCTCTGCATCACAACCATACAAGAATGTAAACTTACTGCACGCTCAATCGTTCTTTGATGCCTTTCAAGCTTTGCTTTGCATCTTAGAGGAGATTCAACATCACCTGCATGTACATTTGCACTATTTTACTTACAATGGTACCAAAATAGGCATACAAAGTATAAATGAAGCTTAACACATTCAAATACTCAAGAATAAATGAGTTGATAAAATGTACTAAATCTAATAATTATCGGGAACAGAAGAATCTTCGCGTTTGTGAAAGCTTCCAGAAAAGCTTCCATTTTGAATCCCCACATCTTTGACTACATCCTGCATAATACATATATTATTGTCAAAAGGGCAGTTCAAAAATGATTAAAGATGTAAGTCCAAATTTTGCCTTCAATGCTTACAGAATTATTAATTCTACTTGCACGTAGTCTTGCATCAGCAGCTGCTTTATCAGCAAGAGCTTTTTCTACGGCTAATCCTATGTTTGTTGAAGAACAGCCGACGGTTCCAACGCCTGATCTATGGTCGATGGATTTGCAGTCGCTCAGGTTGATGATGATTTGCAGTCGCGGTCGATGACGATTTGCACGATTTTAGGGCAGAAGAGGGAAATTGGGGCACGATTAATTAATTAGGGCAAAGCGGCAGAGGGGGAAATGAAACTAATTGGGGCGTTTAGTTTTGGGAACGGGGGGTTCTGTACGCAAGTTTGCGTATGGTCAAGATTTAAAAAAAAAAAGGAAATCTACAGAACGGCTATTAGCCGTTGCGAAATCCAAACGGTCCATAACCGTTCTTACATCATATACAACGGCTTATAACCGTTGCTATTTAGCAACGGCTCTGAGCAGTTGCGATTCTTCCGCATGGAGGAGTTGCAAAACTGCCAATATGGTGTAGTGCTCGCTTGATCCTTGCATACAACATCAATAGCGGTATTGGTGGATGGTGCTACACCACCTCCTCTAGTGACAAAGAAGATTCCTCAATTATCTAGATTTGACTTCTGTCATGCGCAATTGCTGTGAGTGCCCACTCATCTCCTCACATTGCTCTTACTATCAACCAAGTTATGGCAGCCACACACTCACCTACTTTGAGGGATGCACACATCCGCTCAAACGTTTTCCTCAAGATGTAGACCACCCCAGCCATCCCGCTTCATGTCAAAACCCTAGGGAAAACTCCTTTGGTGAAATCTAGGCCACCCGTTGAGCACTCCTGCATAAAAATCCTAAAGGCCCGACACTCTTGTCGATGCCCGCGGCAGCCCCTCTTAAGGTTCGCCAAATGGTTATCTCATTCGTCTTCACTCTCAACGACATCCGAAAGCAGGCGAATGTTCTCCCACGTATCTCATGCCTCCCAGGTTCCATCGCCAGTTCCATTTCAAGCTCACTTCGGAGCCCATTACCTCTTCTGAAGAGTGCAACGAAGATCACAAGGCCTGGATTGTTCATCGCCTTCACCGAATCTATCTAACAACAGTGAGTTATCATGTGCTTGTTACCTTATTTATGGACTGCTGACCTTTGCCACCGAGGACTATGTGAGCCGTCTCTACCTTTTTGCCCGGTCGGCTGTCCACGAGGGTGGATTACCGAGAGTCCTTTTCCTTGTCGAGGATTGCCAGACTATCTAGCGAGATTGAGTTACCCTACATTCAATTCCTTGCTTGGGGACCACCCACTGCCCTATGTGTTTGGATGAGACATATCTCCCCTTTTTACCATGGTCCATCGATGATCGAAGCGGCTGCAATAATTCGTACCCCTCGCTTGTGATGCCGCCCATCCTCTGTAAAGGATTGGACAGTATTGTATGGAACGACACTGTTACCCCAAGTGACGCCGAAGTCCAGCATTCGTAGTGTTCCTATATAAAAATAAGCTAGGCCTAGCTCCTTATTACAACGTATCACCCTGGGGAACCTTCAATCCTCTCAATGCTTAGGTTTGAGCAGGGCCCGCCTACCAGCTCCTTATTGCAGCATGTCACCTTGGATAACTTTCAAGCCCCTCGACACTTAGGTTCAAGCTGGTCTGGCCTGCCAGCTCCTTATTGTAGCATGTCATGCTGAAGAACACTCAAGCCCCTTAGCGCTTAGGTTTGTGTCGAAACCACCCAACAGTAGAGCTACGAGTAGATAAGTTTACTCTACTATTTTTATCTGCTAAATTCTTGTGAGAAATGGTGCATGCTAATAGTCTCACCATTACACCACACCGTATGCATGAGTGTTCGATCCAGTTATGCACCCCAGTTTGAGCCAGACCTGCGATCAATTAATGACAGGCGACGTGTCACCTAAGAGAACCCTCGAACCCCCATGTGCTCTATTTCGAGCCGGGTCCGTCCACCACTCCACTTATGATCGCTTGTCACCCATTAGAACCGATGGGCCAAAATGCACTCTCATTTTACTCTAATACCACTCGCCACTTGATACCTAGCTGGCATTTGGCTCTTATCAATTCTCGAGTTCGGCCCGTCGCATGACAGTATAACTACATAGCATGTCTTAAACAAAGAACTTTTCTAAAGTAATGTAGGAGCTCCTCCTGATCATGTGTTGCCCAGAAGGACCTCATGCCACTCAGCATTTGGATCCACGTGGGAACCGCTCATCAACAGAGCAGCATGGTGAAGCTCAATCATTATTTTCTAGCTTCGCACCGAACGAACAACCGGGTTTCTCGATCAATGCTTGCTTCTAAGCTTATTTACCGATCCAGCCTATCAGTTAAAATAGAATCGTTGATATAGCGCAAGGGAATTTTGCTAGCTATCCAAGATATACTACCCTTCCAGTCGTAGACAAATAATCAAAGACTACTAGTTTCATAGACAACAAAATTTCAACAAAAGATCCATTTTATTTCTTTCAAAAGAATGTGTAGCACAATGCTTCCCTCGCTAGGCTTACAAAGATTTTCAATTGCTAATCAGTTGAAAAGAAGCAAAAGAGAAAGGAAAGAAGCACGTCAACAATGGTCTTTAGAGGCCAACTAGTCGCGTTCTTATCACCGTCCAGAACTTGCCTGGCTGCACCGGTAGTACTCCCCCAACACTTCAAGTGATCAAGAGCTTGTTGAATAAAACTGAGGGTGCCCCACCTTCGAAGCCTTCCGCATCGAATCTTGCGAGAGACCATGAAAAGCTTCTAGACAACCTCACAAAGAAGCAACCAAGGCTTGGGCTATGGTAGAAATAGTAGAGGCAATAGCTGCTACCTATTCCAATAGGGTGTTAAATCCTCCAAACCGACTTGAGGTCGGGAATGTCAGAACATTAAAACAGGGAAACCCCTAGCTTCACCTAGATAATTATCCCAAGACCGATGAGCAATCACAATCAGAGGGATGGCTAGAAAGCAGAAGCACAGGTCCAAACCAAAGGCAAAGTCCATCTCAAGGAGCAAAAATCCAAGCAAACGGTCTGAACTGTAAATGATAAACACAGTTTGGGCCCTAAAGAGCTACCTCCTCCCTATTAATTACAACAAAATTTGACAAAATCATAAGCGCTCAAGAGCAATAGGAGAGGAAGAGGAAGGTGAAGTAATCTATTTTTATCAATTGAAAACTGTGCAAAGTTCAAGTTTGTTAGAGAAATTGCATGTTGATAGTCCCATGGGTTCAAAGGGGAAGAAGAAGTGGGTATTTATACACTTCTCCTTTCAATTGCAACCATTATGATCAAAAAGGCAGAAAGGATCTTAACCATTTAAGAGTGATAAGTGCCTTGCCACACCATGCATGTGGATGAAACAACACATTTCTGCCACATCTTAAAAAGCACAACCACTGCAACCAACGGTGCAATGCTATGTAGGGACACATTAATTACATGGTAGAACCAACAATTGATGGGAAAAAATTTACTCAATTTTTTAGTAAGAAAGTGGTCTAATCAAGATTTTTCAGCCTGGATATGTCTGGCCTTGCTCAACTAGGTCCAAGTCAGCTCGTAAGCCCACCAAAGCTGGGGGCAGGTCGACTCATGTTCTCATGTGTGTGAATAGCTTGAATCCAGCCTAAGCCTACATTGGCTCCTTTGCTCAATTGAATGTCCAGCCTTCTATTGGAAAAGCCTCCTAGTGCAGCAACCCAGCAATCAGCTTGACCGTCAATGTAGGGTGCAAGCCCAGATTGGCCCATCTTACATTAGTAGACCGACTCTCTCTCCGACCAGCTCGCAACCTAACAACAGGCCAACCCACTTACTCAAGTATCTCTCCCTAACCTATCTCCTAATCGGTATAGTTTGAAACTGTCTCGAGGGGGCTCTTCATCGATCTAGCTTTGATACCCCCACTTAAGACATGCACTCTGTCTCATCTCACTTGATTTAGCATGCCCTTAGCTGTAGTCGGTTCCCTATCCTTCTTATAGTCTCACAAACCATCTCGGCCCATCCTACCACCTAGGCATGCGAGAGCAAAGTGACAAGTGTACAACCAGATGTACCTATTTCTGACAAGAAGCATGCCTTATTTCCTACAAGCATACTGCAAGTACAAGTGCATTTAATGCAAAGCATGGTAGAGTTTCATAACTTTCCTCCATTTAATCCATTCGATCAAATCAATGGCCATGCGCTCTTCATGATTGCTGTGTGGCATGATCTTAGCCAACCAAATATCCATTCGACTACTATAAAAACCCCATGCATTGTCACTTCTAAGGGGTTAGTTGGGTCCCCAGTGGAGGGGACCCAGGTTGGTTGGGCCTCCAGTGGAGCGAACACCAGGTTGGTTAGGCCCCAAGTGGAGGGTACTCTAAGCTTATTGGAAATCATGATTAGCCACTCAACAGCTTCCTGAGATCAGTAGCTTGTTGAGATTATTAGCTTCATTAATCTTAGTCGTATCATCTTTTCTTATAATTATTTTGTAATTCCTTATAATTGTAAGAGAGCCGTATAGTAAGAGAACTTCATAGGGGACACAAGAAATATGGCCGAACCACTTCACATCTTGTGTTATTTACCTTTGAATGCTCTTTTCCCTTCATTTTTCCATCATTAAGCCTAGTGATTAGTAAGTAAACTTTACTCTTCATAATGCACTATCATAAATCTGTAGTTGAGCAAAAATACCATTAGCGCATATATTTTTGTTAAAAATTCTATTTCATATATACCATATATTATGTATGAAATAATAATCAGTTTCGGTTTTAACCAAAAATTGATATGGCTTTATTTTAATACGAATAATCATTCTATAACACATCCTTTTCTGGTATATCAATAATGGTATTTATTTTCATAGCAATAGTGATGCGGTGGCTATAGAAAATGCCAAAATATTTAGAATATTTAGGAGTTTATATTGAATTCTGTATAAGTCGTATCTTTGAGGAAAATTTCTATAGTTATCTGATTGTGAATAGTACGGTACTTATGAATTGTATCTTGAAAGATTAATGACAAAACACCCATTTGGTGGGAGTTACAAAAGAGTTAATAACCTCTTCGGATTGATTCATATAGATGCATCCAGTTCAAGGTAGTGATACGAAAGTAGATGCATATACTTCGTTAATTTACATATGAATTTTCTTAGATATAAATATGTGTATTTGATACACAAGTTAGATGTTTATGATAAGTTCGTAGAATATAAAATGGAAGTAAAAAATATACCGTGCAAAATAATAAAAACAATTCGATTTCGTTGAAAGATGAGTATCTTGGGTAAGAGTTTGAAAAGTACCTAAAAGATAATATGGTTCACTCTCAAAGTCACTCCCTCTTGTGCTACATAATGATGTATCGATAAAGATGATACAGTTAGGGGTGTGCCCTAGGGTAATTATGTAATTATTACATATAACCGACTCAATAACCAATCTTGTTCGAAATAAAATGTGGTTTCTTTCTATTGTATACTTGATATAATATATTATAATAATTAATTACTTTAACTAAAATATATTTAATAGAAAATCCATAAATAATATATTTTATGATAGTAGTTACAATGTATTATAACCATGAGTGATTTATCAAAATAAAATAAACAAATCATTTTAAATATTCCTAGTGAAGATCTATCGAGATTGGATATCAATACATCCATTAAGACTAGAGTACGTGATACTGTCTAAATGTTGGGTAGTGTATTACCTGTTGGATGCACCGACGGGTTACGTACTAATAGTTATCGGATAACTATGGAATGACTCACTCAATACTTTTCTATTAGTTTATATAGCCAAGGTCAGACAAAAAATATTAATGTAACAATATTACACAATTCCCTTGACTTGAGGATACCATCGAGGTTCAATGTTGAAACTCCGCTTTGATTATAGTTAAATTGTGGCACGACGTCCATCGAATGACTATAGTTGGTTCAAGTGGAAGCATTGGAAGTGAGAAACTATTCAAGAGGGAATTAGTCTCCTCGGTTATATGGGGTTAGTATCATGATTAATTTAATTCAACTCAAAGTCAAAGTCTCTAGACAAAGCAGTTTGGTTATAATAATTGTTATTATTGGACTAAGGACCTTGTGTTTATACCATAGGGTTGAATATGGATGATATTGGAATTTTGATCATTACCAAATTCCATAAGTCCTAATGTGACATGGTTTTGACAAAGAGAATTGATGTGAATAATTGTCACTACTGGGTAACGCTTAATAAACTAAAATTGGATTTTGCTGATGCTAAGTAAGCGACAAATTTGGCTATAATATTACACTACCTACTAAGTGATGTGTGAAAGTTAATATTGGAATTGTTCGATATTAATTGCTAACCAAATTTAGACCTAAGAGTCAGATAACCAATACATTAAATACTCCTTTTACCACCCAATTTAACTAATTTGCAATTGTTATAGTTAATTAAATTAATTAATATTTATGAAATATTAATCATAAAATTTTATTTGATGTATAAAACAAGATTAAAGAGTGTTCTTATAATAGTTATAAATATACCGATCGATATACGATATTAGTACGCGTTTCAATTGGATTTAACTCCAGTAATTATTGTTCGAGTTTGGATTGGTCTTAAAGCATATAAGGGGCATTGTATTTTCGGCTATGATAGGAGCATGAGGGGCTATCCAAATGGATGGAAGAGAGGGAAGGAATTTTGAATTCATAAAGAGAAAGAAATGATAAGAGAAATAAGTGGATCTTGACACTCCTTAGTCTCTCTCTCTCTCTTATATAATCCCTCTGACCCATACTTTGCATAGAGTTTTCGCACTCTTCATTTGCTATTCACATCAGGCCCCCATCACCCTATAACATCTCAAAAAATCCAAGCACTAATTCACATCAATTTGCTTTAATTCGATCGTCGGTGGTAAGGCGATTCGGAAGCTAGCAACTTCGGGATTAGGATTGGATTCAAGGAGTCTATTTTTTCATTTCAACGTGCTAACTTTAGGTTTTGCTGGAAGGTACTTTCCTGATTTATTATTATATAATAAAGTTTATATATTCATTTTCATATGTTACTAGTCTGAAATATCACCAATCGGTATATCGATGGATTATCACATGTTGATGGCTGTATATATAAGCGCATATATATAGAAAAAAATTATGTTTTTTATGTATACTTATATGATGTTCATGGATAAAATAAATAATATTATTAAAATAATATTATTAAATGATTTTAAGAATTAAATCTAAACAAAAAGATTAAATCATATAATAAATATATTTTAAATTTAATAAAAAATTTGTTTATACCTAAAAAGCTTTTGGCAATAATAAAAATATTATTTTTTATTTTGAAAATTTATTATATATATAAACACTATTATTTAATTCAAAATTGGTTATATAAATAAAATGTATGTATATATATATATTTATTTACTAATATAAAATTATGTAAAATTTTATATATATATATATATATGTATGTATATTAAGGTTTTGGAAATAAATTTTAGAATATTTTCTACTAATTCTGCACTGTTTTAATTAATTATAAGTTTAAATTAATAAATTATTTAAAACCAAAAAGTAAATTCAAAAAATTAATTTTTATCTAGCCATAAGTGATAACAAAATATATATTTAATTATACATATATAATTATAACTAGTTTTATATTTATATGTAATATACATTTAAATTAATATATATATATATATATTTATTTAATTCGAATTTCATATTATAAATATTCTAGATTATTTTACAAAATAATATTTAAAATAATTTTATATTTTAGTTATATATGTATGTATGTATGTATGCATATGTATTTAAATAAATGCTTAGTGTAAATAATTTACATCCAATATTTTATAACAATTATATTTTTTACACATATATTTGTCTATTTACTCATATGGTATTTTGATGCACACACATATACATACGTTTAGACAATCCATTTGTGTAACGACCCGGATTTTTAATAGTTCAATTTTTAAGAATATTTAATTAATTTTAAATAATCGATTTGATGATTTTAAAATAAAAAGAAAATCATTTTGATAATAAAAGGAACTTATAGAATTTTTCTATAATTTTTAATTCGAATATTATTTAATTTATCGTTTGATGCATTTTACGTCTGACGTTGATATTTTTGAAATGCAACAGAATTTGGTAGTCGGTGTGCTTTATTTTTATTTTGGGATCGCGCCACATTTCAGTGTGCGATCATATTTTATTTTCAGTCGTTTACGGCCTACGCTCAAACGTAGTATTGTGTAAACGGACAACTGAACATAACCGAAACAATTAAGTACATAATGCAGCACATCAGCTCTTCCCTCTCTTTCAATCAGTAGTGCAGCCACTATTTTGTTTTCCGCTACATCCTCATTTTTGTCCTCATTGATTCGTGACTTTGATTTGAATTTTGGTTTGCTTGCTGAAGAATTAGGTTGGCGGGTGTGCATATTAATATGTACTCAGTGTTCTTCAGGGAGGCCTTCGTTTTCTTCTCCATTTATTTGAAAATTCCTCCCTGTAAACTATGAAAATGTCCAACTTCCCTCTTTAAAAATCAATTACTCTCAAACCAATTTGACTTAGCAATTACCGTCAACTAGACAGTTGTGATTTTTTGGGTCTGGTTTATTTTAAAAATAGTTTCATGGGTTTTCGTCAAGTAATTGGAGAGATATCTGCAAATAACAGTAAATAGTTGAGTATTGGTCGTATTTGGATGAACAAGAATTGGCGAACAGAGGGCATGGTTTTGTTTGAGTCGACAATCTATGGTTTTTGGTGGTAATCTCATGGTTTTTAGTGGCTCGGTTTGTCGGGGAGGAGGAGTCGATCATTTTGGGTTTAAAAATTTATTTCCGACGAATCAGTGGCAGAGGGGTTAATCGGAGATGATGGGAAGGAGTGTGGAGATAAGACGGAGGTTGTGACCATGAACGATTTTTGATTTATGGTTTATGTTGTCGAAAATAGCTTGATTTAGGATTTTGGTGGCTATTTTGGGATGGGCTTGGAATTCGATGGTTTGCGACAAGGGTAGGCGACCAGACTTGGTTGCACTTGGCAAGGAGGCGACTCTAGGATGAGGTTTACGGCAGTGTAGGTGGCCTGGGCGCTAGTGCATGATTGCGCGTTGTAAACTCGTTTTTTATGATCATTGGGTTCCGGGTAGTTTTGCTTTTGATGTGAGAGGATTGGATTTTGATCGATGTAGCATGGGCGGAGGCGATAGCACCGAGTTGAAGAGGAGATGAAGTGAAACTTATGGAAGCTACTGGGTTAGACATCGGATCACCAAGAGAAGTGTGCACATGCACAATTATATGCATAGAAATGGGTTTAGGTAGAGAGTATTTAAAATTGAGAAGGAGGGATGATTGGTATGCATACTAATTTTGGGTCTCGGCTAGTGGATGATGGGTTTCGAGTTGGCTTCATTTGTTCGGGTTTAGGAAGCTTGAAAATCGAGTTGGATGAGTTGGGGTACACGAGTTTCCAAGCGAATGAGGAAAGAACAGGGAAGATAATGGCACTATGCAAGCATATTTCAGTTTGCATTGTCTCGTAATGGGCCTTAGGCTGTAAATTTAGAAGCAGGTTCGGGTCAGTCTACCTTGATTTGATTTCAATCTACTTTGATTCAGTTTCGAGTTGCTTTGCTTTGGTTTTGGTCTATTGCTTCAGGTCTGTTTGCTTTTGGTTTGGGTCTGATCACTTGGCTGATGGAGAAATGGGCTTTGGCCCATTAGCTTTATAGGTGAGAATTTAGTTTATTTTTAGTTAAGCTTTAAATGGTTAAACTTTGGAAACCTATAACTCATGCATATCAAATCCGCTTAACACGTGGATTGTCTCATTGTGTTCGTATTTACGAACACATCGTCTTAATATAACTTGATGATTAGTTTGGTGCAGCGTAATTTAATGACAAATCAATGCTGCCTAACTATAATTACGTTAATTCGGATAATTACGCAGTTTAATTAATTATACATAATGAGTGTTATCTATTTGACCAAATAAACATTGTTATACTAAAGTAAATTGAATAGAATAATTTGGACACATGTTTAGTGGCATAAAACACCGTTTCGCTAATTAAATTAAATTGGTCATTTGATTAACAAAATAAATCCTCGTTCTGCTATTTTATAGATTTGAACATTTGATTATATGTCATTAATTGATATTCCACTTGGAATATGTGATATGTTAACCCATGATGGTTAAGTATCGAATTTATTTACATAGTCGTTGATTATGTAAATATCATTTATTAGCATGGAAAGTGAAATTGAATGATATGGTAGCTTATTTAAGTACCATTATGATCGTTAATTCTCTTTCAAAAATTGAAAAGTTAATTGTTGATTTGAAAGTTATTTTAAAAATAATTATTATCTATTATATAGTTTAAAAGAAAATTAATATTTAGTAATAAGATTTAAAAAGGTAATAAATATTTTTTATAATATTTTTAAAGATAATTAATAATCATTTTAATAATGATTTAAAGTTAATTATTCTATTAATATGATTCTTAAAAGTCATTTCTTAAAGTTATTTAAGGATATTTATTTATTATTTTAAAAGTTATTTAATTATTATTTCAAATGATTTAATTAATTTTAATTATTTATTAAAAGTGATTTAACTATACTTCAATTTTTAATCAAAGTTATTTAAATACATTTTAAGTTAATTAATTATCATATTAATATTGACT
The DNA here is from genome assembly GCA_030737815.1 of Allium fistulosum. Lineage (NCBI taxonomy): Eukaryota > Viridiplantae > Streptophyta > Magnoliopsida > Asparagales > Amaryllidaceae > Allium > Allium fistulosum. The sequence goes on from CM060903.1 coordinate 212,140,389, forward strand.
AAAAGTTAATTGATTATTGTATTAATAAGGTTTTAATGTTAATTAATTATTATATTAATATTGTTTTGAAGTTAACTTATTAATACAATACTTGTACTTAAAATTAATTTAACATATTATTAATGAGATTCTATAGTTAATATTTTGAATGGGATTTAGTTAAAATGAAATAGAAAGATGTTTAAATATTAACTTGTTATTTAAAGTTATTTTAAATAATTTATGGTTTATCAAGGGAACCTTACTGACTTATAGAGTCTATTAAATAAGATTGTTAAATATGGGAAGAGTTATATAAATGGTTTTGGATATTTATATAACAATGTATAAATGAATTTTAAAGATCTAAAAAGGAGAAGTTTTATAAATGGGGTTTTGAGAGTTATAAAGAAACTTTATAAATAGATTGGGAGATATTTTTAAAATAAAGAGATTTGGAAAGAAATGGTTGATTTTCATGGCATAATTCGAGGGGCAGGGATTGCCAACATTTTATTATGGATTCGTTGGATAGCGACATAACCATTGAGTAAACTGTGATCCATGATTGATAATAAACGCTGCTTTCCATATATATTTTAAAATGCTTTCAAGTATATTTAAAAGAAATGGTTTGTAAATTTACTTATACCAGCGAGATTAGTATATGAATATTTTAATAAATATCTGAAATGCGATTTTAAATAAATGAAAGATTAATTTAAGAGTCTTTGTGGTCTCCGTGGGAAATGTAATATCTATTTTGATTAGTTGTTTATTTGATAGTTAAATAACCGACTATCAAATCTTGGCCTAAATATGTAATCCTTCTTAATTTTGGTGGTACGGGAATATTCCCTACTTAACATCGAAGAATTTTAGCTCTGGAAATATCTAGGAGTGACACGGGAATTATATGGTATAATTACCGTCAGTGATGCTATAATGTACATATAAACCGTTTTGTTCTACTAGAATAAATGATAAGGAGATCAGTCCACTTAGACGGTTTGGGGATGATCCTGCACTTATGTATTGTCTGATTATTTCCTAATGAACCGGTTTTGAGCATTCCATAAATTGACGATTGGTTTTTGGGGCGCCCGGTAAGCGCAGGAGTGTACTCGTAAGAGATGACTCATATCGTAACCACTCAAAAACCATATACGGTTCTCGGAAGGAGTTTCACGATATATTGAGATGTTAGAATCCATGTGTGATTCTATGATCTATGTGAGATATGGAATCCATTGTGAATCTGAAACCCGTTGGGATATTGGAATACATGTGGGATTCCATGATCTATTTTGATGGTAGTGCATGAACTGGAATGCTGGACGTAGCCTCATCTGCGGTAATGACTAAAACCAGAGATATGAGGCATGGCCAGTAGGGTTGGCAAACCCATAGGGTGTAGTCGGCTCCACCCTCCACCTAGGCGTTACTTACAGTTGTTATGCATGCATGTGGCAACCACTCGGTCTTAGCGTGACCAGCTATGTTTTTTCCTATGGTACATCACTAGGGGTGTATGCTGCTTCGGAAGGATATCTCTGATCCTTGTGCAGGAGGACCGTTTCTCAAAGTACCGAGGCACCTCCATGAAATCCAACACAATTAGCGAACGCGCCTTATTGGTTTTTGATTATATACATAGTATTGTTGTGATGTACACTCACGAGCATCACAACTACTTGAATATTATTATTTTCACACTTAGATATTATTATAATTTAACTGAATTTTCTAATATAAATGTTTTGGTTATCGTAAGGTAAAAACCCATTCGTATTTATGTGCGGCGTGGCCTTATAAGATACCTTTGATTTTAAAGGATTTACAAAGTTATAATAAATAAAATTCCTTGTGATTTGAGTTTCTCTCGCTATTTTACCAAACTAACTCGGGCGTTGTTTTCTATAATGCTCGGGTTAGCCCGAGCATATTTTCTAGATTAGCTGTATACTTTGGATCTTTTAGGAGACGAGTTGGATTCTCCAAGGCGTATTCACATATCTTATATTTTCCGTTGTTTTGTTGTTCTTGACTTCTGTATGTATTCATCAATAATTGTAAGGACGGGTTGTTATAATTGTCCAAGCTGAAATAAGTCAGAGTGCTCTGATTTGTGTTATGTATGTGTGTGTGTATAAGATGATTTCTTTTGTAAAGATCATTTGTTGATATTATATATTTATCTTGTCACAGCTTGAGATTTTGTTCTTTCTTTTCTTCCGTTCACCCCAACAATCTGTTATTTTTATATGCAAGAGCGCTTATTTGTTATTTTTATAAAAATGTTTTATATTGTGTTGTTTGATCTGTTGAGTGGTTTATGAATTCTGGTCGATGCATCTGGCCCACGTTATCGACAGGAATTTCTAAATACTGAACAAGGCTAACCGACACAATATTGTTTTAAAATTGGTAAATGAAATAATTTTACCTAGGAATGTATTATATATATATAAAGGAATAAATTTTTTCAAAGAAAATTCAATATTGTTATTCTTGGTTGTGCTTGTTTGATAGGAAATGATAATATTCCATTCATTATCATCTAGGATTTGATTAGTCATGCTCACCCAGTTCCAAGCAATGACTATTATTGTCGATCTATCTGGAATCTTCTCTTTGAAACCTGGTTTGGGTAGATAGGAATTTTGGGAACATTTAAAATGAAAATCTTGTGAATTAAATTTCACAGTTTGACTATAAGACATTCATTGATAATGTTGAATTAAAAATTTGATTTTAATAAAAGCTGTTAATTTAAAAGAAAATTTGAATATTTTGAAGTAAATATTTTAGAATAATTTTATATATAGGTTGATTTTATAAAATGGTTTTAAAAAATGTTGTTTATTAAAAATGAAAACTGGAATATTTTGAAATAAGTATTTGAGAAATGGATTTTATTTTATTTTATAAAATGATCTTGTAACTTTGGTTTATTAAAAAAAATGTGTTTTGTGAATAAAATAATTTTGAGGATTTAAATTCCAGTGCTTCGGGAAAATTATTTTTAATGTTTTGAAAGATAATAATAGTATTATTTGAAAGTATATATGGATATAAGTATTTCAAAAGGGGAATTTTAAGGAAATTTATATACGTTATTATTCCAAATGATTTTTGAAAAGAAATAATAGTTTTAGTTGTGGAGTTTTGAAGTATCAATATCTTTGTAGAGAAAATTTTAAAGAGAGGTATTATCTTTGGCTTAGTTCGGGGAATGAGTGTCGATTTATTTTGTGGTGATCAGAATAATCTTCTAAGTGACGATCAGATGTTTGCTTAGGCGAATGGTATTGTGCACTTAGTAAATTATTTTCTTTGTCATTGTACGGTCGAGACGAGTTCAAATCCGAACGAATTCAAAGCAAGTAGAAACAAAGATTTCATTAAATTTATTTGTTTGGATATATATATATATATATATTGTTTCAAAAGGGATTTAAAAAGAAGAAAGTGTTTTTATGTTAACTAGTTTGAGTGGCTTGTAAGGGAAGATATAATATGTTCGGTAGTACCCAGTTCCTTGTTTAATTTTGGGTTACTTTAACTATGTATATTTTTTTTAGTGAAATGAAAAAATACATATATATATATAATATGATTTCAAAAGGAAATTTTAATTAAAACTCAGGTATTTAATTCTCAAGTTAAATTCAAATAAATGTTCAATTAGATAGTGTATATACCCCTAGGGTGTAGTGGGGCGTTATACCAGTTTTTAACTTAAGTTGTGCTTTATGAAACTGTCTCATATATAGTTTTGGGAAAGGAAAATGAAATGAAACTTTTGTATATACTATCAGGATTTAGAAGAGTAATATATATAATTAAGTAAGGTGAAGTAAATATTTTTTTTTGAAGTGGTTTTAAATAAAAAATGTCTTTTAAAATGGATATATTGGAATTCATTCCAAATTTCGTTATACTTTCCATCCTTGGAATTTTGAGGACGAAATTCTGTTAAGGAGGGGAGAGAGTAATGACTCAGATTTTTATCAGTTTAATTTTTAAGAATATTTAATTAATTTTAAATATTTGATTTAGTGATTTTAAAATATAAAAAAAAACATTTTGATAATAAAAGGAATTTACAGAATTATTCTATAATTTTTAATTCAGATATTATTTTATTTATCGTTTGACGTATTTTACGTCTAACGTTGGTATTTTTGGAATGCAACAAAATTTGACAACCGATGTGCTTTATTTTTGTTTTGGGATCGCGCCATATTTCAACATGCGATCATATTTTATTTTCAATCGTTTGTGGCCTGTACCCAAACGTAGTATTGTGTAAACGGGCACCCGAACATAATCGAAACAATTAAGTACACTATGCAGCACATCTGCTCAGCCCTCTCTTTCAATCAGTAGTGCAACCACCATTTTGTTTTCCGCTACTGCCTCCTTTTTGTCCTCGTTGATTCATGAGTTTGATTTGAATTTTGGTCTACTTGTTGAAGAATTAGATTGGCGGGTGTGCATATTAATATGTACTCAGTGATCTTCAGGGTGGCCTTCTTCTTCTTCTTCTTCTTCTTCTTCATTTCTTTGAAAATTCCTGCCTGTAAACTATGAAAATGTCTAACTTCCCTCCTTAAAAATCAATTACTCTCAAACCAATTTGAATTATCACTTGCCGTCTACTGGAGAGTTGTGAGTTTTTGTGTCTAGTTTATTTTAAAAACAGTTTCATGGGTTTTCGTCAAGTAATTGGAGAGATATCTGCAAATAACAGTAAATAGTCGAGTATTGGTCGTTTTTGGACAAACACGAATTGGCGAACAGAGGGCATGGTTGTGTTGGAGTCGACTATCTATGATTTTTGGTGGTGGTCCCATGGTTTTTAGTGGCTCGGATTGTCGGGGAGGAGGAGTCGATTATTTTGGGTTCAATAATTTATTTCCGATGAATCGGTGGCAGAGGGATTGATCAGAGATGATGGGAAGGAGCGTGGAGACAAGACGGAGGTTGTGACCGTGGACGATTTTTTATTTATGGTTTATGTTGTCGGATATAGCTTCATTTAGGATTTTGGTGGCTATTTTGGAATGGGCTTGGAATTAGATGGTTTGCGGCAAGGGTATGCAACCGGACTTGGTCGCACTTGGCATGGAGGTGGTGCTAGGGATGGGGTTTACGGCAGTGTAGTTAGCGTGTGCGCTAGTGCATTGTTGCGGTGTTGTGAACTTTTTTTCATGATCGTTCAGTTCTAGGCAATTTCACTTTCGATGAGGGAGGGTTGGATTTTGATCGATGTGGCATGGGCGAAGGCGATGGCACCGAGGTGAAGAAGAGATGAAGTGAAATTTGTGGCAGCTGTTGGGTTAGACATCACTAAGAGAAGTGTGCATGTGCACAATTATATGCATAGAAATGGGTTCAGGTAGAGAGTATTTGAAATCAAGAAGAAGGAGGGATGATTGGTATGCGTACTGATTTTGGGTCTCAGCTAGTGGATGATGGGTTTTGAGTCGGCTTCATTTGTTCAGGTTCAGGAAACTTGAAAATCGGGATGGAAGAGTTGGGGTACAGGAGTTTCCAAGAGAATGAAGAAAGAACAGGGAAGATAATGGCAATGTGCTAGCAGATTTCAGTTTGCATTGTCTCGTAATGGGCCTTGGGCTGTAAATTTAGAAGTAGATTCGGGTCAGTCTACTTTGATTTGATTTCAGTCTGCTTTGATTCGGTTTCGAGTTGCTTTGCTTTGGTTTTGGTCTGTTGCTTCATTGCCTGTTTGCTTTTGGTTTGGGTCTGATCACATAAATATTTTTTTATAATATTTTTAAAGATAATTAATAATTATTTAAAGTTAATTATTTTATTAATATGATTCTTAAAAGTTATTTCCTAAATTTATTTGGATATTTATTTATTATTTTAAAAGTTAGTTAATTATTATTTTTAAATGTTTTAATTAATTTTTATTATTTATTAAAAGTGATTTAACTATACTTTAATTTTTAATCAAAGTTATTTAATTATATTATAGGTTAATTATGACTAAAATTTAATTGATTATTGTATTAATAAGGGTTTAATGTTAATTAATTATTATATTAATATTGTTCTAAAGTTAACTTATTAATACAATAGTTGTGCTTAAAATTAATTTAACATATTATTAATGAGATTCTATAGTTATTATTTTGAATGGGATTTAGTTAAAATGAAATAGAAGGATGTTTAAATATTAACTTGTTATTTAAAGTTATTTTAAATAATTTATGGTTTATCAAGGGAACCTTATTGACTTAAAGAGTATTAAATAAGATTGGTTAAATATGGGAAGAGTTCTATAAATGGTTTTGGATATTTATAAAAGAATGTATAAATGAGTTTTAAAGGTCTGAAAAGAAGAAGTTTTATAAATGAGGTTTTGAGAGTTATAAAAAAACTTTATAAATAGATTGGGAGATATTTATAAAATAAAGAGATTTTGAAAGAAATGGTTGATTCATGCTGTAATTCGAGCGATAGGGATTGCCAACATTTTACTATGGATTCGCTGGGATAGCGACGTAACCATTGAGTAAACTGCGATCCATGATTGATACTAAATGGTGCTTTCCATATCTATTTTAAAATGCTTTCAAGTGTTTTTGAAAGAAATGGTTTGTGAATATACTTATACCAGCGAGATAAGTATATGAATATTTTAATAAATATTTGAAGTGTGATTTTAAATTAATGAAAGGTTAATTTAAGAGTCTTCGTAGTTTCCATGGGAAATGTAATATCTGTTTTGATTGGTTGTTTATTTGATAGTTAAATAATCGACTATCAAACCTTGGCCTAAATATGTAATTCTTCTTAATTTTGGTTGTATAAAAATATTCCCTACTTAACACCGAAGGATTTTAACTCTGGAAATATCTAGGAGAAACTCGGGAATTATATGGTACAGTTACAGTTGGTGGTGCTATGTTGTACGTATAAACTCATTTTGTTCTCCTAGGACAAATGATAAGGAGATCCGTCCACTTAAACGTCTAGGGGGTGATCCCCACTCTTATGTATTGTCTGATTATTTCCTAAAGAACCAGTATTGAGCATTCCAAAAATCGACGATTGGTTTTTGGGGCTCCCAGTAAGCGGAGGAGTGTACTCATAAGAGATGACTCGTGTAACGACTCGGGTTTTGCCCGCTCGAAAATCAACATCCGTACTTCACATTGTACTAGAATGCTGCAGATTCGACCGTTCAAATCCGATTCGCCGGAGCTATAACACAATCAAGTAACTAACACAGCGGAAGAAAAGAATAATACATTGATATATATTATCTGATACAACAGAGTGATACAATGAATATCAATATACATCAGAGATATGATACAAGAAATAGCAGCGGAAAAGAAAATGATAACATCAGCAGCGAAACAATATCAATAGAAGTGATAACTCCAAAATGATCTTCAGACAAGAATGAATCCACAACTCCAAGATAAGCAACTCCGATGAATGAACTAGCTCCAGATAATCTACTAAACCTGAATATCTGAGAAACCCAACTCTAGACTGCCCGTGTGGAAAATAGTGGGCACCCAGAGTTTAGGAAGGGAACAATAAACTCCGGATCAGTCATGGGACTGGTGTGAGCAACAAAAACAGTTTATCTTTAAACAAACACAAAAGGTTTTAAACATTGAAATCCGCAATGCTTTTGGAAAATGAAACTACCATAAGACCTCCCGCCACACACACAATGCAAACGCAGAATTGGAGGAGATTTCTTCTTATGATAGTCAAAGATGCTTACTACGTAAAATCATCTTGATATTATTATTAGTGCATAGTGCAGAAAGCATTTCGAAAATATAATATTAATCTTAGCCAGCATACGACCAGTATCGTATGCCTACTATAGCTACTATGTTCAATAGCAGGTTACCGCCACATTCCATAGCAGGTAATACAACTAAAACCGTACAAGGCTCGTATTGTTTCTTTGGATTTTCCAACAAATGGTCAGGCTAAGGAACTTCCTTCCGCCGCATGGGAACGCCTCTGGCGGGACGCCCCGAGAGACAAACTGCTCTCTGCCAAACAAGGCCGGGTTACCCCTGTAACAGGTAACTCACGAATATGCCACCCCCCGGTCCTTTGGGACCTTTATCCGAGGCCTCGATAACCAACATCACACATAATAAAGTGTATCCACATGAGTAAGTATCTGGGCTCCATACCATGACACCACCCTTTTCCAGAAGAAAATGACATACCCTAAAGGGCGCGACCCTCATAACCTTGCCGCAACATTCCTGTTTCGACCATTTCCGAGTTGTGAGGTCCTGACGAAGTCTCGTCCACAAAGCTAGGCTTTTTCAAAAAGCCACGCTTCGGGTCAAACAAATGATCAATCTATGATCACAAAGATATAAGATCAAACAAATGATCATATCGCAAATGATCAAACACTGATCATTTCACAGCAGCACTCAGCATGCCACATTACCAAATTGGGATATATCGTTGATAAATTTCAACTACATAACCTCTGAGCTCATACGTCTTAGAGAAGGTGTTAAGCTAAGAGAATAAATTCTCCGCCACCAACAGAAATGTATTTGAAAGAAATCAGCTTTATATCTCAAAGTGTAATGTCGGACATACAATCCATATAAGTCTGTTCCGGGTTCGAACAGAACCGAAGGCACTTCTCACGAAGCCCTTGCAAATCCGGATAATTTCCAATCACGTCCGGACTTCCCGTCACTAAGGATGATAAAACCTCTATATCGGGGATCAGCCGATGCAGAGTAACTCGACGGTAATCCTTCCGTTTTCAAAAATATCCGGTCTTCAACACCGGTCTTCAAATGCTATCCATATACGACGTATCACATATTCGGAATGGGTTATACGACCCAAAGGTCCTCTCCCGGCTAAACCGAATAGTGCGCGAAATATTTAAAAACATATGGATATGGGATTTCAATTAAGTCACAACTTAAACCCAACTTTATTTTCAAATGGTTTAACAAATTACCATTTAAATCTTTAAACAAAAAGATTCAATCTTTACGGTTTAAACAGTTTCCACACTTTAATCCTTTAAACAAAAGATTCATTCACAGATTTTCCAAATTAATTTCCATTTCAGTTTAACTCGTTAAATCTAACTTATAGCTTTCAAACTGTTTCATTTCGAATGGTTTAAACAAAACATCATTTTAAATCTGTTAAAGATAACAGATTCAAATCATAGCTTTTCAAAACAATTCATTCATAACTTGGAAAACCATTTTCACTTCCATATTGAAATTCCTTTAATTAAACTGGAATTTCATTTCTTATCTGAAAGCTTTTATCTTTTGAAAACAAATAGTTTCATTTCGGAAAATCTGATTCATTCATACGAGTGGAAATCCTTGGGTTAAATCCAAATTCTCAAAATTATACTTTTAAATGGTTTAACTTCATACAAACACATTTATATCATTTTCAATCCCTAGTTTCAAATCATAGGATTTAATTCCCAACTTAAATTCAAATTTAAATCAAATTATTTAAATTTTCAAAACTCGATTAAGTTATTCAAAATAACTTTTATCTTTGAAATTCTATTTCAAAAGCTTTTTACTTTAAACCCGAATTTCAAATTCCAAAACCAATTGAAATTAAAATTTCAATTTCAAAAACATCAAATTTAAATTATCTGTGACTTAATTGATTTCCTCATGAAATCCATATTTATGTGTGTAAAAGTGTAGTCCAGGGTTTTCACACAATAGTGCAACATCATCAATCATCATAGATATATCAATATCGATAAGCGGTATAATCCACAACGCTTATCTTCATTCACAGATTCATAGATAAAGTAAATTTATCAGTCACCAAGATTCATCATTACGATTCGATGTGGGTTTCGGATAACCAACTGGAATCCGACTCCCTGTCGCATCGAAATTCAAATGTCGTCTTACGGGCTAAGGGTTTCATATTCACATAGTAATATATCACAGAAAAAGATATATATATATCGCAGATAAGTAAATTACAGATCACATCATAAATCAGGGTATATCACAAAGCATCATATATCGGGGATATCAAGCAATTCAATCATCCAATGGAATCCAAACATTCATAAGTAAGATCAATTTATATTTGATTATAATTAAACAGATTAATTTCTTATGAATTATTAATCCTGGTTAATTAATATTAATCAACTACAAATTATCTTGATTAATTATTCTTTAGTCATTTATTAATAAATCATTAATAACAAATTAATTAACCTTTAAATTATTTAATTAATAAATTTACTTAATCAATTTAATCATTTATTTAATTTCCTTTAATTAAGAAATTTTCTTTAAGTAATTAATTTCCTTACATAAATTAATCACATAAATTAATAAATCAACCTTAATCAAATTCAAAGTTTATTTTAAAATAACGGTTATATATATATTAAACCACTTTAAACTTAATTACTTAAATATAATTCCTTTTAAAACCTTTAACCAAATTTAAATTAAATTTAAACTTGTTTAAAACACCTTCGGATTTAAAACTGATTTTTTTTTATTTATTTGAATTCAAGAAACTTGAATTCTGAACTTAACTTTGAGTTTATAACATTGCTTTAAATGATGCTTTCAAACTTTAAATTAAATTTTAAATTCAGAAAACTGTCAGGTTTTTTTTTTTATAAACCTGAAACCAACAACTAACCCGAGGCAAATAGAAACTGCTTCGAGTCAAGCATTCAAATTACCCGAGTCAATTTACGTTTTCCCCGAGCCTATTGCCCAATCACTCGCGAATCACCCAGCTGCTTCGAGCAATTTCATGAATTCCCCGAGTCGCCCCCGAGTTCCAGCTCGTCTTCCTCTTCCCCAAAACAAAATCACCACTGATATAAACCCATCCAGTAAACTTCTTCTTCCCAAAATATATACATGCACGAACCATGTCGCGTGCACGTGCACACCACCTCGCTGCTGCTCCGATCGACGCTGCAACCTCAGACGAGTCATCGACTACCGCCCTAACAAGTTCGACCATCCAGAAATTCGAGATGATCTCGAAATTGGCAAAAGGCTAAATCGAACATTTCTGAGACCAAATCCCAGCCATCAAAATCACCTCCCAACGCAACCTCCGATCATCAGGCGACTCGAAATTCTGACCACACGATCGCCTACGTCCACTCCACTACCTCCCCGAATCCCATCGCACTCGATCGTCTCCAGAAAACAAACGAATCAAAAATTTGAACCCAATGCAAAACTAGGTTTACGATTTTTAAACGTTCGCCGACGCCGCCACGTCGAACTGCAACCATATCCATTATTTTTTTCCAATACTACGTACTTCCCTCCACTTCTACACAAGATTTCGAACACCAACCACATTCCGATCAACCGCGATTGATCGAAACCCAATTTTCGAACAAATAGGAACTGCTCTCAATTCCTTGATCTAAAAATTATAAGTTTTGCTTTAAAAATCATATTAATGTATAAGAATTCAGATTTTATTACTGAATCCATGGATTAAAAAGTTTGAATTTTTAATTATTTGGAGTTGGGTTCAGATATCTCGATTTTCAGAGAAGATACTAAATTGTTTTTAGCTTAAATAAATTTTAAACTAAAGCTTAAAATAAAACAACCAAGTTCTATTTAAATTCTGTATCCAAATCATTTTTAGATCAAGAGAAAATGAATTTTTGAAACTGAAAACTTGTATTAGAATTGTAGGCAGAGAACATATATACAAAGCCTGTGCACCATACTTCCAATTCATATATATTCAGAGGATTATGTCTATATATATATAACATGCATATCATAGGAATACTTACAACAATTCATGCCTTTAAATTTTTAAAACAAAATGTTACTCACCTGGACAAGAAGAAAGAAAAAGAACAGAGCCTTCTTTTATTTGAAAACAGGCTGAAAACTTAATTGCTCTTCTTTTGATTCCCTGATTGAGTTGGTCTGAGTTGCAGGTTGTTTGTTTCCTCAGTTTTTTTTTCTTTCTTTTGTGAACGAACTGGAATGATAATTTGATGTGTACATGAAGTTTTAAAGTATACAGGATATTGATACTTTTCATTTGTACTGGTGATATTATTTGTTTAGTACAAATACAAGATGATATTTCTTCATTGCTTGGTGGCTGATGGATACAATTTTGTGCTTGCACTAATTAGTTTGTACAATGGTCAGTGATATTTTCTCAAGTGGTGGCTGAAATGAACTTGCATAGTGTACTAGAGAATAGCATTAATTACAACATACTCATCCTTTGTACAAATATGTATCGGCTGTACCAAGATGAAGAAAATTTTGAGTGTCTTCTCTTGCAAGCTTTCTATACTTATATTGTTTGTTTACACTTGCATATATATTTTCTTTTGCAAGTTTATTTCTATCTTTTATATGTTTTGTTCATAACCATTTTTTTCTTTGTTTACTTCCAAGTTTAAATGTTTACTTTTCAACTTGTACATGAATATGATTTATTTGTTTTGCTTTATATTGTTATATCTTATATTTTATTTTCCTTTCTTTCGTCTTATTATTCTTGCATCTATTTTATTTGTATCATATCGTATTGATTTATCAAGATATATGTATTTACTTTATATTATATAAAACTATATTTTTATATTTCTCTTTAAACGATTTATTTCACAATTTTCATTCAAAATTCAATGAATTATTAATTTAAATTAAATAAAAATCTGGGGTCGTTACAGACTTCCCCCATTAAAAGAATTTCGTCCTCGAAATTACCAAGGAGACACAAAAATAGATGAAGGATATTTCATCAAATCGAACTGAATATCCATTCTGCATTTGGCTTACCAAATCAGAATATCAATGATAGATACAAGAACGAATCTGTCTTAACACTTACGAGATACTCGGGTTATCCAGATCTACGAAATATGCAGTGGCATCGGTCAGTTCGAAGTGATAACTAACCATTCGTAGAATATACTGGGACCCAAAGAATAGATAGATATATGGATACGATTTCAAAATTTTCAGTTTAGAAACTAAAATATATCTATCAACCATAGCAATCAAAGCAACCAAGGCAACCAATACATCCAAACAAACAAGTCTGGTCCATCCGGAGTTTACGTCCCATATTAATATATCGAATCTTCTTTCTGGATCTACCAGAAATTATCGAAGAATTGAGAAAAAATGCTGAACAAAAGAGATTGATAGAGAAAAGATTACTTCCTTGTTGTTACAGAGTATTGACCATTTATAATCGTATTCCCCTGTCCCCTATCTCATCCTCTTCTTGCACTCATACTCACTATCGCTGAATAGTAAGAGAATTTACTGAGGCATATAGACAGATATCTTAAGGATTACTCATTCTAGAGTTTACTTCACTCTATCTCTAATGAGTTACTTAACGTGTTACACTCCTGAGCTAAAGTACAACCTTAGCTCTGATACCACATGTAACGACTCGGGTTTTGCCCGCTCGAAAATCAACATCCGTACTTCACATTGTACTAGAATGCTGCAGATTCGACCGTTCAAATCCGATTCGCCGGAGCTATAACACAATCAAGTAAATAACACAGCGGAAGAAAAGAATAATACATTGATATATAATCTGATACAACAGAGTGATACAATGAATATCAATATACATCAGAGATATGATACAAGAAATAGCAGCGGAAAAGAAAATGATAACATCAGCAGCGAAACAATATCAATAGAAGTGATAACTCCAAAATGATCTTCAGACAAGAATGAATCCACAACTCCAAGATAAGCAACTCCGATGAATGAACTAGCTCCAGATAATCTACTAAACCTGAATATCTGAGAAACCCAACTCTAGACTGCCCGTGTGGAAAATAGTGGGCACCCAGAGTTTAGGAAGGGAACAATAAACTCCGGATCAGTCATGGGACTGGTGTGAGCAACAAAAACAGTTTATCTTTAAACAAACACAAAAGGTTTTAAACATTGAAATCCGCAATGCTTTTGGAAAATGAAACTACCATAAGACCTCCCGCCACACACACAATGCAAACGCAGAATTGGAGGAGATTTCTTCTTATGATAGTCAAAGATGCTTACTACGTAAAATCATCTTGATATTATTATTAGTGCATAGTGCAGAAAGCATTTCGAAAATATAATATTAATCTTAGCCAGCATACGACCAGTATCGTATGCCTACTATAGCTACTATGTTCAATAGCAGGTTACCGCCACATTCCATAGCAGGTAATACAACTAAAACCGTACAAGGCTCGTATTGTTTCTTTGGATTTTCCAACAAATGGTCAGGCTAAGGAACTTCCTTCCGCCGCATGGGAACGCCTCTGGCGGGACGCCCCGAGAGACAAACTGCTCTCTGCCAAACAAGGCCGGGTTACCCCTGTAACAGGTAACTCACGAATATGCCACCCCCCGGTCCTTTGGGACCTTTATCCGAGGCCTCGATAACCAACATCACACATAATAAAGTGTATCCACATGAGTAAGTATCTGGGCTCCATACCATGACACCACCCTTTTCCAGAAGAAAATGACATACCCTAAAGGGCGCGACCCTCATAACCTTGCCGCAACATTCCTGTTTCGACCATTTCCGAGTTGTGAGGTCCTGACGAAGTCTCGTCCACAAAGCTAGGCTTTTTCAAAAAGCCACGCTTCGGGTCAAACAAATGATCAACCTATGATCACAAAGATATAAGATCAAACAAATGATCATATCGCAAATGATCAAACACTGATCATTTCACAGCAGCACTCAGCATGCCACATTACCAAATTGGGATATATCGCTGATAAATTTCAACTACATAACCTCTGAACTCATACGTCTCAGAGAAGGTGTTAAGCTAAGAGAATAAATTCTCCGCCACCAACAGAAATGTATTTGAAAGAAATCAGCTTTATATCTCAAAGTGTAATGTCGGACATACAATCCATATAAGTCTGTTCCGGGTTCGAACAGAACCGAAGGCACTTCTCACGAAGCCCTTGCAAATCCGGATAATTTCCAATCACGTCCGGACTTCCCGTCACTAAGGATGATAAAACCTCTATATCGGGGATCAGCCGATGCAGAGTAACTCGACGGTAATCCTTCCGTTTTCAAAAATATCTGGTCTTCAACACCGGTCTTCAAATGCTATCCATATACGACGTATCACATATTCGGAATGGGTTATACGACCCAAAGGTCCTCTCCCGGCTAAACCGAATAGTGCGCGAAATATTTAAAAACATATGGATATGGGATTTCAATTAAGTCACAACTTAAACCCAACTTTATTTTCAAATGGTTTAACAAATTACCATTTAAATCTTTAAACAAAAAGATTCAATCTTTACGGTTTAAACAGTTTCCACACTTTAATCCTTTAAACAAAAGATTCATTCACAGATTTTCCAAATTAATTTCCATTTCAGTTTAACTCGTTAAATCTAACTTATAGCTTTCAAACTGTTTCATTTCGAATGGTTTAAACAAAACATCATTTTAAATCTGTTAAAGATAACAGATTCAAATCATAGCTTTTCAAAACAATTCATTCATAACTTGGAAAACCATTTTCACTTCCATATTGAAATTCCTTTAATTAAACTGGAATTTCATTTCTTATCTGAAAGCTTTTATCTTTTGAAAACAAATAGTTTCATTTCGGAAAATCTGATTCATTCATACGAGTGGAAATCCTTGGGTTAAATCCAAATTCTCAAAATTATACTTTTAAATGGTTTAACTTCATACAAACACATTTATATCATTTTCAATCCCTAGTTTCAAATCATAGGATTTAATTCCCAACTTAAATTCAAATTTAAATCAAATTATTTAAATTTTCAAAACTCGATTAAGTTATTCAAAATAACTTTTATCTTTGAAATTCTATTTCAAAAGCTTTTTACTTTAAACCCGAATTTCAAATTCCAAAACCAATTGAAATTAAAATTTCAATTTCAAAAACATCAAATTTAAATTATCTGTGACTTAATTGATTTCCTCGTGAAATCCATATTTATGTGTGTAAAAGTGTAGTCCAGGGTTTTCACACAATAGTGCAACATCATCAATCATCATAGATATATCAATATCGATAAGCGGTATAATCCACAACGCTTATCTTCATTCACAGATTCATAGATAAAGTAAATTTATCAGTCACCAAGATTCATCATTACGATTCGATGTGGGTTTCGGATAACCAACTGGAATCCGACTCCCTGTCGCATCGAAATTCAAATGTCGTCTTACGGGCTAAGGGTTTCATATTCACATAGTAATATATCACAGAAAAAGATATATATATATATCGCAGATAAGTAAATTACAGATCACATCATAAATCAGGGTATATCACAAAGCATCATATATCGGGGATATCAAGCAATTCAATCATCCAATGGAATCCAAACATTCATAAGTAAGATCAATTTATATTTGATTATAATTAAACAGATTAATTTCTTATGAATTATTAATCCTGGTTAATTAATATTAAACAACTACAAATTATCTTGATTAATTATTCTTTAGTCATTTATTAATAAATCATTAATAACAAATTAATTAACCTTTAAATTATTTAATTAATAAATTTACTTAATCAATTTAATCATTTATTTAATTTCCTTTAATTAAGAAATTTTCTTTAAGTAATTAATTTCCTTACATAAATTAATCACATAAATTAATAAATCAACCTTAATCAAATTCAAAGTTTATTTTAAAATAACGGTTATATATATATTAAACCACTTTAAACTTAATTACTTAAATATAATTCCTTTTAAAACCTTTAACCAAATTTAAATTAAATTTAAACTTGTTTAAAACACCTTCGGATTTAAAACTGATTTTTTTTTTTATTTATTTGAATTCAAGAAACTTGAATTCTGAACTTAACTTTGAGTTTATAACATTGCTTTAAATGATGCTTTCAAACTTTAAATTAAATTTTAAATTCAGAAAACTGTCAGGTTTTTTTTTTATAAACCTGAAACCAACAACTAACCCGAGGCAAATAGAAACTGCTTCGAGTCAAGCATTCAAATTACCCGAGTCAATTTACGTTTTCCCCGAGCCTATTGCCCAATCACTCGCGAATCACCCAGCTGCTTCGAGCAATTTCATGAATTCCCCGAGTCGCCCCCGAGTTCCAGCTCGTCTTCCTCTTCCCCAAAACAAAATCACCACTGATATAAACCCATCCAGTAAACTTCTTCTTCCCAAAATATATACATGCACGAACCATGTCGCGTGCACGTGCACACCACCTCGCTGCTGCTCCGATCGACGCTGCAACCTCAGACGAGTCATCGACTACCGCCCTAACAAGTTCGACCATCCAGAAATTCGAGATGATCTCGAAATTGGCAAAAGGCTAAATCGAACATTTCTGAGACCAAATCCCAGCCATCAAAATCACCTCCCAACGCAACCTCCGATCATCAGGCGACTCGAAATTCTGACCACACGATCGCCTACGTCCACTCCACTACCTCCCTGAATCCCATCGCACTCGATCGTCTCCAGAAAACAAACGAATCAAAAATTTGAACCCAATGCAAAACTAGGTTTACGATTTTTAAACGTTCGCCGACGCCGCCACGTCGAACTGCAACCATATCCATTATTTTTTTCCAATACTACGTACTTCCCTCCACTTCTACACAAGATTTCGAACACCAACCACATTCCGATCAACCGCGATTGATTGAAACCCAATTTTCGAACAAATAGGAACTGCTCTCAATTCCTTGATCTAAAAATTATAAGTTTTGCTTTAAAAATCATATTAATGTATAAGAATTCAGATTTTATTACTGAATCCATGGATTAAAAAGTTTGAATTTTTACTTATTTGGAGTTGGGTTCAGATATCTCGATTTTCAGAGAAGATACTACATTGTTTTTAGCTTAAATAAATTTTAAACTAAAGCTTAAAATAAAACAACCAAGTTCTATTTAAATTCTGTATCCAAATCATTTTTAGATCAAGAGAAAATGAATTTTTGAAACTGAAAACTTGTATTAGAATTGTAGGCAGAGAACATATATACAAAGCCTGTGCACCATACTTCCAATTCATATATATTCAGAGGATTATGTCTATATATATATAACATGCATATCATAGGAATACTTACAACAATTCATGCCTTTAAATTTTTAAAACAAAATGTTACTCACCTGGACAAGAAGAAAGAAAAAGAACAGAGCCTTCTTTTATTTGAAAACAGGCTGAAAACTTAATTGCTCTTCTTTTGATTCCCTGATTGAGTTGGTCTGAGTTGCAGGTTGTTTGTTTCCTCAGTTTTTTTTTTCTTTCTTTTGTGAACGAACTGGAATGATAATTTGATGTGTACATGAAGTTTTAAAGTATACAGGATATTGATACTTTTCATTTGTACTGGTGATATTATTTGTTTAGTACAAATACAAGATGATATTTCTTCATTGCTTGGTGGCTGATGGATACAATTTTGTGCTTGCACTAATTAGTTTGTACAATGGTCAGTGATATTTTCTCAAGTGGTGGCTGAAATGAACTTGCATAGTGTACTAGAGAATAGCATTAATTACAACATACTCATCCTTTGTACAAATATGTATCGGCTGTACCAAGATGAAGAAAATTTTGAGTGTCTTCTCTTGCAAGCTTTCTATACTTATATTGTTTGTTTACACTTGCATATATATTTTCTTTTGCAAGTTTATTTCTATCTTTTATATGTTTTGTTCATAACCATTTTTTTCTTTGTTTACTTCCAAGTTTAAATGTTTACTTTTCAACTTGTACATGAATATGATTTATTTGTTTTGCTTTATATTGTTATATCTTATATTTTATTTTCCTTTCTTTCGTCTTATTATTCTTGCATCTATTTTATTTGTATCATATCGTATTGATTTATCAAGATATATGTATTTACTTTATATTATATAAAACTATATTTTTATATTTCTCTTTAAACGATTTATTTCACAATTTTCATTCAAAATTCAATGAATTATTAATTTAAATTAAATAAAAATCTGGGGTCGTTACAACTCGTATCGTAACCACTCCAAAAACCATATACAGTTCTAGGGAGGAGTTTCGTGATATATCGGGATGTTGGTATCCTTGTGTGGTTTCGAAACTCGTTGGGGTTGGGAATCTGTGTGTCATTCCAAGATCTATGTGAGATATAGGAATCCATGTGTGATTTCAAGACCCGTTGGGGTATTGGAATCCATGTAGGATTCCATGATCTATTTTGATGGTGGTGCGTGAGCTGGAATGCCGGATATTGCCTCATCAGTGGTAATTACTAAAATCAGAGATAGGAAGCATGGCCAGTAGGGTTGGCAAACCCATAGGGTGCAGTCGGCTCTACCTAGACGTTAGCTCTGATCCTATGTTAAACCACTAGGGGTGTTTGCTGCTTCGGAAGGATATCTCTGATCCTTTTGTAGGAGGACTGTTTCTCGAAGTACTGAGGGCATCTCCATGGAATCCTACATAATTAGCGATCGCGCCTATCGGGTTTTGATTATATACATAGTATTGTTGTAATGTACACTCATGAGCATCACAACTACTTGATTATTATTATTTTCACCCTTAGACATTATTATAATATCACTGAATTTTCTAATATAAATGTTTTGGTTATCGTAAGGTAAAAACCCATTCATGTTTATGTGCGGCGTGGTCTTACGAGATACGTTTGATTTTAAAGGATTTTACAAGTTATAATAAATAAAATTTCTTGTGATTTGAGTTTCTCACACCGGTTTTACCAAACTGAGCCGGGTGTTGTTTTCTATAGTGCTCGGGTCAGCGCGAGCATATTTTCTAGATTAGCTAGATACTTTGGAACTTTCAGAAGATGAGCTAGATTCTCCAAGACGTATTCACATATCTTATATTTTCCACTGTTTTGTTGTTCTTGACTTCTATATGTATTCATCTGCAATTGTAAGGACAGGTTATTATAACTATCCAGGCTGAAATAAGTTAGAGTACTTTGATTTGTGTTATGTATGTATATATATAAAATGATTTCTTTTTTAAAGATCATTTGTTGATATTATATATTTATCTCGTCATGACGTGAGATCCTGTTCTTTCTTTTCTACCTTTCACCCAAACAATCTGTTTTTCTGGCATTTAGATATTTAGCACGTGAATACCGTGAATGTATTAGTGTCGTTTTCGAAGGATCGAAACGGCGGATCGTTGCAATTTTTATACATGAAGGACTAACATGTCTGTTGCGGTGTAAATCCCAACATCTATTCAGGGCATGTTAAAGCATGTACACATTATCCTATTGCACATGCACGCACACACATATGTGTATATGATACACATACATAAAATATAATACAAATTACATAAAATAAAACTTTATTTATAAATTTAAATAAAATATTGAATTTATTTAAAAGAAATTTAGAAAAGTTCAAAATGAATCTAGACAACATATGCCCATTAATGATCCATATTGGTAAAAAAAATTGAAATTTACTCAATTACCCCACCGCATGTTATTCCAGTTTCAACATAGGAGCAATTAGGTTCAGTTGGACAAAGTACGGTTAATTATGAGTGGAGTTGAGTTACCCCTTTCTTTTAGGATATTTACTTAGGAGTAAGCACACCATGTTTAATTCAGTTTCATCTAAAGTTGAGATTATGATACCATATAAGATATAAATAGGCAAGAAACCTCATCTTACATAGTTAAAGATATGTGGTTGTCCTCCCTATGTTATGAATGAAAGTGTGTACGCTTGTGCACACTAATTGTGGATCGTGTAATATGGACTAATATATGCAGAATGTTATTTACAATTGCTATACAAGTAAATATTCAATAAACTAACTATAGCAATTCACAGATATAGAAAAGTAAATGCAGTAAACTGTAAAAATCACACCAGGGATTTTTATACTGGTTCGGACCTCCCGTCCTACGTCCAGTCCCAGACTTCTATCTGGATTTTCACAACCAATTACCTCGCTTCACCCGGAGGAACAGGTTTACAACACCCGAACAGCCGAACGGGATTTCGTGCCTCTTACAACACCGAGGACTTCAACAAAAACAAATACAATTGCCGTTGACAACTTGTGCTCTTGATAACACGGATTTGTCACTTGTAGTACACCCTTCCTATAATCTTATCCTCAAAGTATGTGAATGATGTTTGTGAAGATTGAAGGAAGTATATTACTTATTGAATCAAAAGATATGAAATGATTTCAATGATTCAATAAGCAATTGAAATGTTTGAGAGCTCAAGACAGAGATCAATAGAATAGAGATTAGAATAATAGAATTGGTTATATGGAATAATGATTTCATGATGTTTATATAAGAAATAAACAGTTGTAACCCTTTGTGAAAAGATACAAACAAAGGTCATGATCATTGGTGAAGAGAAAGAGAAGCAACCGTTGAAGAAAAGGAAGTGTCTATACGAAAGGTTGCTCTCTGTTTGAAAACGGTCGACGGGTAAAAAATGGCCGGTAGACAGGATTTCAAATATATAGACGTTATGTGCATGTGTGCACGTTCTTTGTGCAATTTACACAGAAACGGTCGACCGCCCAAAAACCTACCGGTCGACCGGTCCCTGTCAAATTGCACAATGAATGTGCAATGCCATTCAAACGTATATATATTGATTATATTGAGGTGCATGATTATTTGAGGATAGATTTTAACAAGTTTAACACTATTACAACATCAAATAATCAACCTATAATCTAGAGTACCATATGTAGCTCTTTTGTGTCTCTTTATAGCCAAGATGTCTTCTTTTTGTCGATCGCCTTTATTTCTTTGTCAGAAATCAAAACTTCATGGACTATGTGACTCAACAATGAACATAAGTTCTTAAAACAAGGCTAAATCCATTTTATTTAAGTTTATTGGCAGTTCATAAAATACCTTGAATGTCTATTCCATCGTACCAAAAACCAAATTGTTGTTCCAAGACATGTCAAATTCTTTCCAAAGGAATTTCTTTATAGAGAAATTATTAATAGTGTAATAGTGTGACAGAATTAAATGCGATCGAAGATTCAAATAGAGAACCTAATTAAGTAGATCTTGCAAATTTAACTAAGCCCAAAAAGGACAAAGCCTGTTAAAACAGCTAATAGGAAAGCTTTCACATTGGAGAAAAACTACGAGTTTCTTGTCAATATCAAGAAAATAGATTGTTCCTATTGACTATCTCCTAAGTGTCAACCAGGCAAGGAGAGTCTAGAGTCAACCATTAGGCAGAATGCTTTATATCTAAAATGGATTCCGAGTACACCAACAAAATTCTATTTTGGAATAATATCTGAAAGGGTATGATCCATCTATCGCAAGTGAGTCTTCGAGAAGAAGATCAATGCAGTTGAAAGTGTATAAAGCAAGGTTGACGGGAAAAGACCTCGATAATATAAATGTTGAAGTCAACGAATGTCGTCGATCGACATGCTTAAGTTCATCTGGATTCTACTCTCAAAATATTGCACAATATGACTACTATTTTTGGCACATTGACATTGAAATAGAACTGGTAGATAATGATTTAGAAGATACTGCTTGCACACTATAGCCAAAATGTATCAAAGTGAGTAGGAGTGATAGAAAAGCTTATGGATTTTTTAAGATATGATCTTAAACCAACTTCTAGAGTTTGAGCAAGCATTTTGACAGCAAAACCAAATAATTTGGTTTCTGCCTGCGAAGAAAGTGTGTATTTGTGAGAAAGAAAATAGAAGATACTAAGACATTTCTAATACTATAAGTAAACAACATATTATTGATTTCTAATAATGTATCCTTGTTAAATTAAGTTGATGCTTAGTTATTCAATTATTGATATAGGACGCGAAAGAGACATCCATGTACTTGGTATAAAAGGTTATTGGGATTGTCCCAATCTATTTACATAGCCATCATATTAAAATGTTTAATATAGACCATATAAAATAGATTCCTTATGCATAGGAAATAAGAATCATTGTATATACTATATTATGTAATATACCGTAATTCGCTTATGCACAAGGTATGTTAAGTGATTATCAAATCCGAGCTAAAATCATTGAGTTATAGTTAAGAGTATTCTCGGATATTGATGAAATGCTTAGAGAATTGTTTATGTAAACTATGAACTCTTTATAAAGGAGTGTTTAAACTTGAATTTCATAAGTGACAAAAATGGTAAGTTAATCATAAATTGATGTTTACCCTTAACCAAGGGGCTTTAGGCTAGAAAGGTTCCAAATAAGAGGTTTTGGAAGATTCAACTATAATGGTTGAATACATTGTCTTAAATAGTGCAGTAATAAAAGTAGTATTTCTGCAAAAATTTATAAGAAAATTAGGAATGGTTCCCATTATTGATAATCCAATGGTGCATCATGATAACAATGGTGCAATATAGATTGCAATTGAAACCGACTTCTCAATAAGAAGTCACGATATGTTCTCTGTAATTACCACATGATAAAACAACTTATCAGTTATAAAGAAGTATAATTAAAAAAGTAGATACAAATTTTTTTTATTTTGTAAATCCACTCACTAAGGCCCTTCCTCAGTACATCCTAGGACGACTAATCAAGGAAATGTGAACTAAGTACCCCTAGGTGTGCATGGGAGATTAAGAGAGTTAAGGTTTTAACCTAGGGTCGGTTATGTTAATTGTTATGTAATCTTATATTTATAACGAACCTTGCCGAAATAAATGAATGGTTTTTAGTTATGTTTTCTATTATGCATATTTGTTATCTATGTTATAAATAATAACTATAAGCGTTAAAATTTGTTACAAATGATACAAATAATGATTACAAGCATTACATATACATAAACAGTAAATTCCTAAGTATGGTATTTTATCAATTATAGGTGCAAATCAATTGTAACCATGAGTATTGAATCGATCAAGTAATAATGCTCAACTTTCAAGGTTCCTAGTCAAGGTGGATCGAGCAGGAGATGTTGACGCATTCACTGTTTCTAGTGTACCTAATACTATCCAAATGTCTGGCAATGATTTACTTATGACTATTGGGGACACCAAGGGGCTAAGTACTTATGATTATTGGATGGTTACAAAATGACCCAATCGAGAGTTTTATGTAGGTTAAATGTATCTGAATCAATACATAGGATCTCAGTATGATGATTTGTGGTAGTCTTTAGACTTCAGTTGTTTAGCTTAAACGAGGAGGTTATGCTTTGATTTTTGTTAACTCATGGCATAATGACCATACTTCGGCTTTTTTTGGGTATATATCAAGTCGTTTATAGTGAAACATTATACAATTAAGGATTTGTCTCCCACGATATAGGAGGTTAGTATCACCCTAATTGGAAGTCGGGTCAAAGTAAAAAATCTATAACTGCAGTACTTTCGGTTATTCATAATTGCTATTATCCAAACTTAGGGATTTGAAGTTGATCTTCAAAATTCCCTATGAATATTATTAGAGACCATTGAACAAAATTTAGACATCTAATTTATATAGTGATGACAAAAAGAGAACGCGCACTGACATCATCGCTTAAGAGTGTTGCTTTATTAGACTAAAATATGATTTTCTTAGGTAATCTGTAAGCAACAGAACTTGTGCCACAATGTTACACAAATGAAGCCAAAATTAGTCTGGACTTTAATGTCAATTTATTTTATATTATTTACTTATCAAGTTCTTACCTTTGAATCACGCAACTGAAATTATTTAAGTGTATTCAAAAGGTGACCAATTTATAATCGTTATAAATTATACGGAGAATTAATACAAATGTATGTTATATTGATTTATTTAGAAAATTTAATATTACTGAAGGGCTTTAAAGCATTTAAATATTATACACTAGTTCAAAATAGGAACTAAGATCTAATTATACATTTAACATATATATCATAGGAGCAAAAATAAGATTCAAGATCTAACTATAAATTAAATATAGGAGTGAATAGAATTTGAGATCAAATTATATATTTAGCATATATATGTATAATTTTAAAGGTACTAAGTTTGAATTTGTCAAGCTATTATTTTAAAATTTAAAATTTAAATTTAAATAGACTAACAATTAATACAGTTAGTAATCCACATTTATGTATGCATATTAAGTATGTATTTAAGTTAATATGTATTATTAATAAATTTACATACACGGTCGAAAATTATAAAGATATATTAAGGTGTGTGTGTATACATACACTATTTTATATTTTGTGTGTGTATTTGTAAATATACATGTATACGAAGAACCACATGTGTGTGTTCATATATTGCAAGTTCTAGTAGAGTGTGTGCGTGTGTATTTATATGTGTATATAGTTCCTAATTACCATATTGGTATATATTTAGTATATTTCATGTCGACATATATACGACATCTTGTTGCACAAGATCCCCCGTACATGTACACTTCCCTATATATTATATGCTCACATAAACACGTACGCATACACACTTAGATTTAGGCATAGATATATAAACATACACATAAACACATACATACATATATACATATACATATGTAAACTATACGTATACATGTATACATATAGATATATATTCACATACACACACACACACACAAATATATGTATGTGTGTGTGTTGAAGGAACCGGGCCAGCCAGAAGCGGGGGAAATAGGTAGATTTCAAAATTTTCCAATTTTGGATCTATTTGGCCTATGAAGTCTAAAAAAATATTAGATCCAATCAAATTTTAAAAAATAATCTTTTATTTAATTTCATTATAAATATTTGTTAATTAAACGTATTAACATTTCGATTAAATGTTTTATTGGGAATGCATTAATATACATTCAAACATATAACAACATAAATGAGCTAATATAAACATGTGTATAAATATTTATATGAAAGTCTAGGTATTAGGATTTATATTTATTGTGTGTGTATTATACTTACATATACATATTACATTCTCACATACATATCGAGTATATAATTGCCTAAGTATATACATATGTTTGAGTATATTGCAATATATGTATATGGTTTGAATACACATATTGACAGTATCACATATACATAGTTTATACATATATTTACACATATATGTAATCTTTGTTGCCACTTATATTTTTTATTTACATATATAAAAAAGGCATGAAAATAATTCAAATAAAGTAGAAAATTAATATAAGAGTAAATTAGAAGAGTGAAGATTGAAAGGTAATTTATGATGCAATTAAATTTAATCAAATTTAAGTTCAAAATAATAATCATGTAGTGTAGTTCTATTTTAGTTTTCTTTTACAACCACCAATTCAATAATTAATTACCATATGGAATTTCAAACCCAATTACAGCGAATATTCAAACCATTAAAAAGTAGTTTATGTTATATCTAAATATGAAAAAACATATAATTAACTTAAAGAAATTAAAAGTTTTGGGTATTGCTACTGACACTCCAATGGATATGAGAGGTCAAATTTTATGAACACCCTATTTCTTATAAAATTGATATTAGGGGTACACAACCTTTAATTAAAATTACAATCTTTGCCGATTTTTCCCACGGTTAAAAAATCTTCAAAATCTTACTTTAGTCAAAATAAATTTCGCGACATCGTCGATTGCACAAAACTCTAATTTCAGTCGTCGTTGTAATTTTGATGCTACATATTCTGAAGTAGCATTTTTCTTCGGTGGTAAGGTTACGTTTTTTATTCGAAAGCAGGGTGTCATTTTTAAAAAATTTCATTGCGGGGCTGTCGATTTTGACATTTTTGTTCAGCCCTCCCCTGTCGAAAATTTTATTCAACAACGCAGTGTCGTTTTATATCAATTATTTCGGTAGCCCCCCTTTGTACGTCGTTAAGAATATCGATTTCCCCCACCTTTTCCTGGTCGATAAATATTAAATTCTACATGCAAAACTTTTAAAAAATTATCTGATTGGTTTTTTAAACAAAATCTACGTTACAAATGCTTTACTCGGTAAGAACCAATCTTATTTATTTCTCATTTGGAATTTCATTTGCAAAAGAGTTTGATTTCTCTATTAATTATTGATTTGGATTATAAATTAAACAAGGAGATCGAAAGAAATTAGCGTAAAAAAAGAGAGGCAAATTGGTCAATTTAAGATTTAATATTACGAGGAGGCTATTTTTATTAGTACTCCTCGTGGTAAAAGAAATTTTAAAAAAAAATTGACCCCTTCACATCTATTTTTTGAGTGTCAATTGTAATACACAAGTTTTACAATTTAATTTATTGAACCTAATGATATAATTAGATCTGAAACACAACTTTATATTTAGGTACATACATATAGTGATGAACTAAATTTAATTTTAAAAGAATGAATTAATCTAAAATAGATCAATCAAGTATGATTTAGTTTAATGTTGGTTTATAATTTCAAGATATGAAGAAGACTTGATTAATTTCTATACACACACATGTTATATACAAGCGCATAATTTCATGATTTGATGTACTAAAATTTGATCCATGATTAAAAGGAATAGATGTGACAGCAAGAGTAATTTATTAAAACGAAGAAGATTTACAACAATACACAATAGGATAACAAACAAGAGGATTTGTTACAGATCTCAAATTATATAAAAACATAAATTATTTGGTTAGAAAAATTATTAACCAATTATATATATATAATCAACAAATCAATTGTAAGAACAATTATTAACCAATTATATATATATATATATATAATCAACAAATCAATTCCACAACAAGTATTAACTACAAATCTCGTCCACATTCAAAACCATACACAAATAGAACTCACAATCAATTTCTACACATAGAATAATTGTACAACTGATTTTAATAAGGGGCTACAATTTACACATATACGAAAATTTATTTCGAACATTATGAATGAATTATAAACATACCTAATAAACTTTTCCCTTCATCACACCTGATTCGTGGCTTCTCCTTGGATTTCAAATAAATCAGCATTCCACCTTACAGGAGAAGAATGAACTACCTTTCTTTAATTTACTTTGATGTTGATTTGAATTTGTTTCATTGTTTTTTTTGGAAGAAGTTTCAGCCATGAATGAATGATAGAGAAGAAGAAGAAAAATTATGTATTGTTAAATAAATCAAATGAGGAGATTTTGTTTTAATAGAATTAAAGGAACCTTTCCCATTCTCTTATAAAAACTTCCATTTTTTATTCTTTTTTAAATTTCAATCCATTCAATTAATTGATTTCCTCCTCTCACCATTATATAGCTGGTCCAAGCATATTTGTGATGACCAAATTTTCCAAATAAAAACCTTTATATAATTATTTTATTATGTAAACCTTGTTTAAAATTATAACAATATTGCATATCCATATATGTAAATATAACTTTTATATATGCATTTAAATAATTACCAAAAACTTTAAAACATCAAATAAATTAACAATAATTAATATTTCATAAATATTAATTAGTTTAATCAATTTATAACATTTTACAAATTAACTAAATCATGTGGTTTTCGGAGAAATCATAAATGCGGTTGGGCGAGTGAATTCAATCGGCAATTAATATTGAACAATTCAAATATCAACTTTCACACGCCTCTTAGCTAGTGGTGGATAGTTTGGCCAAATTCATCACTTATAGATCTTTTTGGTAAAATCAAACTTCACAAACACTTATGTGGTACCTTTTAGCAACGATAATTTATACCAATTCTCTTCGTCAAAACTATACCACAATAGGACTTGTAGAATTTGGTTTTGGTCAAAATACCAACATCACTACATTCAACTTTGTAAAAATACAAAATCCTTGGTTCAATAATAACAATTATTATTAACCCTATTACTCTGGCCAAAGTCTTTGAGTTGAATTAAGTTGACCCTATGATACAACCCCATATAATCGAG
The DNA here is from genome assembly GCA_030737815.1 of Allium fistulosum. Classification (NCBI taxonomy): domain Eukaryota; kingdom Viridiplantae; phylum Streptophyta; class Magnoliopsida; order Asparagales; family Amaryllidaceae; genus Allium; species Allium fistulosum. Next base: position 212,169,307 of record CM060903.1, read on the forward strand.
GAGACAAATTCACTTTAATTAGTGTTTTACTTTCAATGCTTCCACTTGACCCAAATATAGTCATTCAATAGACGACGTGTCGTGATTTAACTATAATCAAAGCAGAGTTTCCACAGTGAAGCTCGATAGTATTCTCAAGTCGAGGGAATTGTGTAAAATCATCGAATTGATATTTTCTATTTGACCTTAGTTATATTAACCAATAAACAACTATCAAGTGAGTCATTCTATAGTTATCCAATAACTATAAGTACATAATCCCTTAGTGCCCCCCAGCAGTCATGAGTAATCGCTGCCTAACATTTGGAGAGCGTTACGTACTCTTATCTCAACGGATGTATAGATATCCAATCTCGATACATGTTGACTAAGAATATTTAAAAATGGTATGTTTATTTTATCATGATAAATCACTCATGATTACAAGTAACTATTATTGTTATCCCGCCTTTTGGTAAGGTCGTAATACCATGGAGTTGGCTAAATAGATTTGGATCAAGGTAGGGCGCACGGTGAGATAATTATTAGGTTCATAAATCAGTTATAAGGAAGGCTATGAATGATAGTCAAGTGGATTCAAGTGAATGGCATCCCGAAAATGGCTAAGTATGGATTTGCACTTTCCTTAGGTAGGGGATCAGATCAGATCAATATGGTTAGGAACTGATTAGTTCGCTATGGCATGTATCCCTTGGATTGAAGTTCAACTCAACGATGATTGCTTAATAAGTCAACAAATACTAGGGGAACCGGTCAAACAACTACGAAAACATGAAGAGGAATTAGAGGAGGAACACCCACAACCGATCACATGGTGCCACGTGGCCCCCACCACCATCGGTGGCGATTCCCATATAGGGCCCAGGTGGGATCCAAACTTTCTAGATCGGTTCGTCTTAGTCTTGATCTTCAGCACATGGATTTTCAGTTGGATATTTCAGCGTCTTCTCCTATAAATACAGGATCATTGGCTCATTACAGGGGATCTTCTTTTGGCTCTTCCTCATTGTTTCTCTTTCCTTCATCCATTAGTTTTCTAAGGCTAAAACAAACTATATTTGTAATCCTATAGTATAATAAAAAGATTATTAGAATGGATGTAGGCCAGAGTTTGCCGAACCACTATAAAATTCACGTGTTCATTTACTTTTTTGCTATTGAATCTATAATGTCACGACCCGCCATCCTACGTCCAGGAAGACGCATCGTTTTGAAGAAAAGAAAGAGGTGAGAAAGTAGAAAAGAAAGAGAAGAAGAAGAACAACAACAGAATCTCAACAGCGGAACGAATAAATTATATTAATAACAAAAGTATTACATAATATACAACACTTATCAGAGTTACACAACATATACATCACATACTAGACAGTTATAAACACCTGTCTAGACATTACAACTCAAATACAATACAAACACTATCACAGAGATCTACACAGCGGAATACTATATCTACGAACGCCGAAGCCTCCTGCTCCATTGCTCCTCCAGAATATTCATCAAAGCTAAACCTGAATCCCTTGGCTACTCGTAAAAATTTGAGTACCCAAGAGTTTATAAAACAGAAATAAACAACTTGGGTCAGACATGGGTCTGGTGTGAGTAACAGGTTAAACTGCTTAACTTCAAAACCTTTTGAAACAAAGGTATCACGTAAGACTCCCCACATAAACATGGGTAAGTTTTTACCTTACGCTAACCAAAACATTTGATAGAAAATCCGGTGATATTATAATAGGGTCTAGGGTTTTCAAGTAAAATACAGAAATAGCTGAAATGCTTACATCTCACATTCCAACATAGTTGGGCACAACTAATACGTAAGGCACTTATTGGAGTTTGGATTCCATACAATGGCAGGGCTACCGGGGTACCGCCCGTCACAGTACGTGGCCTAGATCACCGTACCGAGGATCACTCCCAATCCCCTGCAACACAAGGCCGGAACATCCCTTACTGGATAATTCCCGCACAAGACATCCCAGCAGTTGTTGCAATCAACTGCCCACTCAATCGAATAATAAGAAGGGACCTCTAGACAGGGATAATCTTGTCCTACTTGGGTGCTACCCACTAACCTTGCTGCACCTCCCCTGTTTTAGCCATTCCCGGTTTGATGAGGCTTGAGGCTACGATTACCTTTAATCAGAACACATCACTTAGAATGCTCATCGTCCACCTGACGATGTTCTGAAAGCATTCAATCCATACAAGTTCGTTCCGGGTTCGAACGAAACCGAAGGCATTATCTCGTTACACTCATTTTGGAATCACCCTCAGAGTTAACGACCATAACCCTTGCACTCTGAATCTTCATCTCGAATCTGAAAGTACTATCTCCGTCAAACTCATTACGGAATCACCCTCAGAGTTATATTGACAAAGAATAGTTCTTACACCTCGAGTCTTCACTTGCTCCACTTGGATTAACGACCAACGTTTAATTTGGATCGATGTGGTTTTCGGATATCCAAATCTGGAAACCCGATCCCGGTCTCATCGAAATCCAAAACGTATCTTTTAAGGTCAAGTTGTTTTAAAGTTAAAACAATTCAATTCTACTATCTATTTACACACAGATAGATAATTCACAGATTCACAATAGATAATCAACATTATCATTATAAGCAGATAATCCATATCATCATCACTATGCAACCAAAGCATCCAAATCATACAGTATCAATTATCTCATATCTGAGATTTCAAACCATTCAAGGTACACAATATCATCCATTCATAAGCAATGATTTATTTATCACCATCTACAATTAATTTAAAATGAATTAAATTAATTATTTCATCTTTAATTAATTTAAAGTAAATTAAATTAATTACTACATCTATAAATCCTGCTTAAATCATTATTAATTAATTATCAATCAATTAATCAATCATCATCCAATTATTCAATTTAATTAATCATCCTTGATTAATTATTTAATTACATTCAAGTAATTAGTATTAAATTAATTATACAAATTAATTATTCTTAACCACTTATAGTAATTAACCTTTACTTACTTCATTTATTAATTAACTATAATTAATTACATTACTCCTTAATTAATTACATTAATTAATCACTTCATTTATAATTATTCCTTAATTAATCAATTCTTAATTACATCATTAATTATATAAATTAATGATCCTTAATTACATTTTATCATTAATTACTTTATTTAAATTAATTACATTGAGTAATTAATCTTTAATTAAACCATAATTATTAATCACTATTGATTAATCACATTCAGTAATTAACTACCCTTAATTACTTCTTTAAAATAAATTAATTATTCCTTAATTAATTATCTTTTAATTAATCCCTTGATTGATTCCATTAAGTAATTAACTACCCTTAATTACTCCATTAATTACATTAGTAATTATCTATCAATTACTTTCCTAGGTAATTAATCTTCATTAAATTACATTAAGTAATTATACTTCACAAATCATTAAGTGATTTATTCTTAAATTAATTAAACTTAATTAATTAACTTAACTAATTAATTTAAACTCAATTAATTACAATGAGTAATTAATTTCTTAATTACTTCCATTAAGTAATTAAACAATTTCACAAATGATTAACCTTAATTAATTAATCTATTTAATTATCAAAATTAATCACATTAATTATTAAACCCAAGTTAATGATCTACATTAACTATTAATTATTCTTTAATTATTTTTCTTAAATAATTAAACTTTAATTAACCATTAGTAATTTCAAATTAATTAATTCTAATTACTAATAAATTAATCTCTAATTACTTAATTAATTAAGTATCTAATAACTTAATTAATCCTTAATTACTTGATTAATTTTCCTAACCATTAATTAACCTTTAATTAATTTAATTAAACCTTAATTAATCAATTTAAACCCTTAATTACTAATTTATTAACCCAAATCATAATTTAATTTAAATTGATAAATTATCTTAATAATTTATTTTATCTCAAATTATTAAATCTTAATTATCTTTAAGATAACACTTTATTCTTATTAATGATTGGTTTAAAATCTTGTTTTCAAATTTTAAATTCAATTAAAATTTTAAAAACAGACAGTTTCAAAACCTGGCAACAACAAATTTTACCCGAGCCTATACTAAACAACTTCGAGTCAAACCCTTATTTACCCGAGCAAAAACTTCAAATGACTCGAGAAACCCGAGTACCCAAAATTTCCCCCAAACCAGACTTCAGATATTCGCGACCGTGCACGTGCACAGTTAACCACCATCCTCCGACCATCCTGGTCATCCACGACGACTTCTTCACATCGGCGATCACCACCTCAGACGAACTAAACCCTAAACTTCATCGATTGTTACTCGAAATCGAATTCGAGCATTCACCCAACCTGGAACAAGAGTCTCGAACCACCACAAAGCCTGGAAACCCCTTCGTACTCCTACCTCCGATCATCGGAGTTGCTGAAACTCCGGCCACAACTTCGATAACGCTCCAACATCCCATCTCCAAATCCTTGTTGCACTCGATCAATTGTAGAAGTCGAACCAATCCAAAACATTCGTCCCAGATAAACTAGGGCTACAGACTAAAATCCTCCATCGCCATCTCCACGGTGAAATGCACCATCATCAGATAATTTTCCCATCATCACTGATCACTCCTCCACCTCAAAAAGGAAATTCGATCCCTCCGATCATTTAGATCAACGGAAATAACCCAAAATGCATATTTCAGACAACTCTGAACTACTCTCTGATTCTAATACTAGAATTTGTGATTTTATTTTTAAAAATCATGATTTTGTTTAGGGATTTGATTCATAACCCTAAATACATGAATTTACTAAATTTAAATTTTGACTTAGCATAAATATTCCAGTACTTATGGTTTCCAGAGCCAATGAATATTATTTTGACTTGATTAAAAATTCTAAACTAAAATTTGAAATGAAATAAACCACTTTTGTTTTTAATCTTAAATACTAATAAATATCGAATCAAGTGATGATGTATTATTTACCAAATTCTTAATTATAAGAACAAGAACAGACAAGAAACAGATACACATCAAACATACATATATGCATTCATTTACTCACAGCAGATTCACCAATACATATACATGCAAATCATTCTCATTTCAGTAATCAACATGCAAATAGATATTCAAACTTATATTTTTAAAAAATGATTGTTACTCACTGTTTTGAGGAAGAACAGAGCCTCTGGTTTTAAAAGCTTTGTTGATTTCTTTGAAAACAGCCTTGAAAATTTTAGTTGCATCTTTGTTTTGATTTTAAAACTTGCATGCTTTTGATTCCAGATCTATTTGCTTATCTCTGTCTTGAAGAGTACATGCAGGCTTTGATTCAGGTTGAAGAGAACTTGCAGGCTTTGGTTTTAAATTTTGAAAATGCACTTCCAGGTTTTATTTTTGAAGAAGATTATAGGCTTTAGATTTGATAAATCTCTGGTTTGAGGAGTTTTGATGATCAGATTGTTTTAGAGAATTGGTTATAGGATTTGGCTTTTGATTTTGGAAGATGTTTACAGATTTGAAAAGGTTACAGGGAAATTGATTTGCATTTTGGAATGAAGGGGATGTTAATTACAGATTGAAGAAGAATTTTGCAGGCTAAAGATTGTTTTCAGATTTGTTTAGAGAATTGTTTAAGTTTCTTAGCTTTAGAATTTAAGAATAGAAAAGAAATGGAGAGGAGAAAGGATATATATTTATAAAGGCTGAAATGATTAATTTTAAAAATTAAAAGAAAAACAAAATCTTGACATTTGTCATATTGTTATATTTATTACTTAACACATGTCATATTAGGCTTTAATATAATGACATTTGTCTTTTAAGTATTTAATACATATATTTATTTATTTTAAAATGTAAATAAAAGCTTTTATACTAGTTTACTATTTATAAATACTTACCTAAATGTATATATGCATTTCTCTTTTGAAGAAAATGTAAGTAAACAAATTATATAAAATTAAAAGCTTATCCAAATATTTTTAAAATGTTTATTCTTTTAATTTCTATTATAAATCCAATTTCATATTCAATTTAAATTTAAAAATCCAATTTAAAATCAAGTTATATATATGCATATATAACTACCATTTAAATAACAATTTTATCTATTTATGTTTATAAAAACAAAGTATTATAATTATTATTTGAAAATATCAAATTTGACAATTTTAAATAATTTATAAAGGAGATTATAAATTACTTCTATTTTTAAATGAATTAATACCATATGTAAATTGTATTTTAAACTTTTATTTTTAAATCATATATATCAAGTAATATTTAAAAAGAAATAAAACAAACCTTTTATTTAAATTAAACTTAAGCTAAAAAATCTATTTTTTTAAACAATTAAACATTTACCTTATGTATTTTAAAATTATATAGTTATTTAAATAACTTTGAAAAGCTTAATATTAATTTAATCAAAATTTCCAAATTACCAAATATTTGAAAACATAATTTCATTTGTTAAATTCAGATCAACTCATCTATTTACAATATATACACTTATATATATTATAAATAAAAATCATTCTATTAAAGTTTTAAAAGATGAATCACTAATTAAATATTTATTTAATTAGATTATTAAATTTATTCAAATTTATTAACAAAGATCATCAAATCAATTTAATTTTTAAATATAGATTATTAAATTGATTATTGCCCAAAATCCCGGGATATCACATTCCTCCCCCCTTAAAATAATTTCGTCCCCGAAATTTAAAACAAAGGTAATCTAATAATCTATCAAAGATTTTAATTTTTAAAACACATCATATAATATCAACCATTTGCTAACAACCATTGCAACCAATCATCCAAACAAACAATTCTAACTATTCAGACAAAATTCTAGATAGAATTTCCTCGAGTTTCCCCAAATATATATATATATATATACCGGGATACTCGCTCTACAAACAATCTAAACTATGAAGCTACAGAGTTCTTACTCATCTAGATCTACAGAACTAGACAGGATATCAGACTACAGACGAGTCTGACTCAACTACCAAATCCTCCAGAACTGCTGGTTCCAAAACCAAAAACACCAACTCCTCAATCATAAAAAACTAAACTTACTCCCCCTATCCAGGAAACAAGATAGATGCACTCCCAAACTGCTTCTGCTGCACAACTCTGATCTGAAGTAGATAAGAATGCTAATGAAGAACTCAAGCACAGACTGGACAGCACATCTCAGAAATATGGTTCAACAAATCCATAATGAAAACTCAGATACTCCATCAAAACTTGAGCTGCTTCACCAAACTCTATCTCAAGGGACTATCCTTCCACTATGCTGAACCACCGGTACCACTCCTGGAATCCAGTCGATAAGAAAACTCAATCTCCAGATGCAGACCAACTTCTGACTTCCCTAAAGACATCCTGGAAAATTCTGACACCCCAAAAGAATACTCAACAATCGCAAGTCACTTTTGCGATCAACCCAGCCTATTTCCAAAGAAACTGCTCTCTCTTTACCAATCAGAACAACTTACACTTACATGTCCAATCCATCGAAGAAATGGATCCACTCTGCTGCTTCTGAATTCCAACTCTAGAAAAACTGCTCAGCCAGAAAACTTCCTTGCCGACACACAGAATACTCCGAGCTACACTGCTGCCACTGATGCCAAGGACTTCCTAATCCAAAGCTCTTCGAGAAACTCGAACCTCAAACAGAAACACCATGCTGAACTCAGCCACAACACCGAAACATACACACTTCCTTAACTTGTTCCAAAGAAAACATCTTCGGAAATATCCATAGTCACTGCGTCTTATCACACAGCTACTACTTCCAGAAGTTACCAAGATACTATCACTCACTTCTGCTCATCCAACTTCAAAGATAAACTCCGAACTTTAACAGTTCCCTTTGGAGATCGATGAAATCCTTCACCACAGCAAAGCTTACTCGAGACGGTATTGGGTCTACAGTCTCGACAGATACACTTCCAACCTCAACATTCAAACTCCAATCAATGGTAGTCGTGTTTACACACAACCTACCTCATCTACCCTTATAATTCATATTGGAAAACCCGAACAGGTAACCCAACAAATAGGTAGAAAATATATATATAGTTATATAAAAATTACAAATACGCTCTCTCAAGATAGACACCACTCCAGAGCCTAGGTATTCACTCAACCTATCGCTCTGATACCACTGTCACGACCCGCCATCCTACGTCCAGGAAGACGCATCGTTTTGAAGAAAAGAAAGAGGTGAGAAAGTAGAAAAGAAAGAGAAGAAGAAGAACAACAACAGAATCTCAACAGCGGAACGAATAAATTATATTAATAACAAAAGTATTACATAATATACAACACTTATCAGAGTTACACAACATATACATCACATACTAGACAGTTATAAACATCTGTCTAGACATTACAACTCAAATACAATACAAACACTATCACAGAGATCTACACAGCGGAATACTATATCTACGAACGCCGAAGCCTCCTGCTCCATTGCTCCTCCAGAATATTCATCAAAGCTAAACCTGAATCCCTTGGCTACTCGTAAAAATTTGAGTACCCAAGAGTTTATAAAACAGAAATAAACAACTTGGGTCAGACATGGGTCTGGTGTGAGTAACAGGTTAAACTGCTTAACTTCAAAACCTTTTGAAACAAAGGTATCACGTAAGACTCCCCACATAAACATGGGTAAGTTTTTACCTTACGCTAACCAAAACATTTGATAGAAAATCCGGTGATATTATAATAGGGTCTAGGGTTTTCAAGTAAAATACAGAAATAGCTGAAATGCTTACATCTCACATTCCAACATAGTTGGGCACAACTAATACGTAAGGCACTTATTGGAGTTTGGATTCCATACAATGGCAGGGCTACCGGGGTACCGCCCGTCACAGTACGTGGCCTAGATCACCGTACCGAGGATCACTCCCAATCCCCTGCAACACAAGGCCGGAACATCCCTTACTGGATAATTCCCGCACAAGACATCCCAGCAGTTGTTGCAATCAACTGCCCACTCAATCGAATAATAAGAAGGGACCTCTAGACAGGGATAATCTTGTCCTACTTGGGTGCTACCCACTAACCTTGCTGCACCTCCCCTGTTTTAGCCATTCCCGGTTTGATGAGGCTTGAGGCTACGATTACCTTTAATCAGAACACATCACTTAGAATGCTCATCGTCCACCTGACGATGTTCTGAAAGCATTCAATCCATACAAGTTCGTTCCGGGTTCGAACGAAACCGAAGGCATTATCTCGTTACACTCATTTTGGAATCACCCTCAGAGTTAACGACCATAACCCTTGCACTCTGAATCTTCATCTCGAATCTGAAAGTACTATCTCCGTCAAACTCATTACGGAATCACCCTCAGAGTTATATTGACAAAGAATAGTTCTTACACCTCGAGTCTTCACTTGCTCCACTTGGATTAACGACCAACGTTTAATTTGGATCGATGTGGTTTTCGGATATCCAAATCTGGAAACCCGATCCCGGTCTCATCGAAATCCAAAACGTATCTTTTAAGGTCAAGTTGTTTTAAAGTTAAAACAATTCAATTCTACTATCTATTTACACACAGATAGACAATTCACAGATTCACAATAGATAATCAACATTATCATTATAAGCAGATAATCCATATCATCATCACTATGCAACCAAAGCATCTAAATCATACAGTATCAATTATCTCATATCTGAGATTTCAAACCATTCAAGGTACACAATATCATCCATTCATAAGCAATGATTTATTTATCACCATCTACAATTAATTTAAAATGAATTAAATTAATTATTTCATCTTTAATTAATTTAAAGTAAATTAAATTAATTACTACATCTATAAATCCTGCTTAAATCATTATTAATTAATTATCAATCAATTAATCAATCATCATCCAATTATTCAATTTAATTAATCATCCTTGATTAATTATTTAATTACATTCAAGTAATTAGTATTAAATTAATTATACAAATTAATTATTCTTAACCACTTATAGTAATTAACCTTTACTTACTTCATTTATTAATTAACTATAATTAATTACATTACTCCTTAATTAATTACATTAATTAATCACTTCATTTATAATTATTCCTTAATTAATCAATTCTTAATTACATCATTAATTATATAAATTAATGATCCTTAATTACATTTTATCATTAATTACTTTATTTAAATTAATTACATTGAGTAATTAATCTTTAATTAAACCATAATTATTAATCACTATTGATTAATCACATTCAGTAATTAACTACCCTTAATTACTTCTTTAAAATAAATTAATTATTCCTTAATTAATTATCTTTTAATTAATCCCTTGATTGATTCCATTAAGTAATTAACTACCCTTAATTACTCCATTAATTACATTAGTAATTATCTATCAATTACTTTCCTAGGTAATTAATCTTCATTAAATTACATTAAGTAATTATACTTCACAAATCATTAAGTGATTTATTCTTAAATTAATTAAACTTAATTAATTAACTTAACTAATTAATTTAAACTCAATTAATTACAATGAGTAATTAATTTCTTAATTACTTCCATTAAGTAATTAAACAATTTCACAAATGATTAACCTTAATTAATTAATCTATTTAATTATCAAAATTAATCACATTAATTATTAAACCCAAGTTAATGATCTACATTAACTATTAATTATTCTTTAATTATTTTTCTTAAATAATTAAACTTTAATTAACCATTAGTAATTTCAAATTAATTAATTCTAATTACTAATAAATTAATCTCTAATTACTTAATTAATTAAGTATCTAATAACTTAATTAATCCTTAATTACTTGATTAATTTTCCTAACCATTAATTAACCTTTAATTAATTTAATTAAACCTTAATTAATCAATTTAAACCCTTAATTACTAATTTATTAACCCAAATCATAATTTAATTTAAATTGATAAATTATCTTAATAATTTATTTTATCTCAAATTATTAAATCTTAATTATCTTTAAGATAACACTTTATTCTTATTAATGATTGGTTTAAAATCTTGTTTTCAAATTTTAAATTCAATTAAAATTTTAAAAACAGACAGTTTCAAAACCTGGCAACAACAAATTTTACCCGAGCCTATACTAAACAACTTCGAGTCAAACCCTTATTTACCCGAGCAAAAACTTCAAATGACTCGAGAAACCCGAGTACCCAAAATTTCCCCCAAACCAGACTTCAGATATTCGCGACCGTGCACGTGCACAGTCAACCACCATCCTCCGACCATCCTGGTCATCCACGACGACTTCTTCACATCGGCGATCACCACCTCAGACGAACTAAACCCTAAACTTCATCGATTGTTACTCGAAATCGAATTCGAGCATTCACCCAACCTGGAACAAGAGTCTCGAACCACCACAAAGCCTGGAAACCCCTTCGTACTCCTACCTCCGATCATCGGAGTTGCTGAAACTCCGGCCACAACTTCGATAACGCTCCAACATCCCATCTCCAAATCCTTGTTGCACTCGATCAATTGTAGAAGTCGAACCAATCCAAAACATTCGTCCCAGATAAACTAGGGCTACAGACTAAAATCCTCCATCGCCATCTCCACGGTGAAATGCACCATCATCAGATAATTTTCCCATCATCACTGATCACTCCTCCACCTCAAAAAGGAAATTCGATCCCTCCGATCATTTAGATCAACGGAAATAACCCAAAATGCATATTTCAGACAACTCTGAACTGCTCTCTGATTCTAATACTAGAATTTGTGATTTTATTTTTAAAAATCATGATTTTGTTTAGGGATTTGATTCATAACCCTAAATACATGAATTTACTAAATTTAAATTTTGACTTAGCATAAATATTCCAGTACTTATGGTTTCCAGAGCCAATGAATATTATTTTGACTTGATTAAAAATTCTAAACTAAAATTTGAAATGAAATAAACCACTTTTGCTTTTAATCTTAAATACTAATAAATATCGAATCAAGTGATGATGTATTATTTACCAAATTCTTAATTATAAGAACAAGAACAGACAAGAAACAGATACACATCAAACATACATATATGCATTCATTTACTCACAGCAGATTCACCAATACATATACATGCAAATCATTCTCATTTCAGTAATCAACATGCAAATAGATATTCAAACTTATATTTTTTTAAAATGATTGTTACTCACTGTTTTGAGGAAGAACAGAGCCTCTGGTTTTAAAAGCTTTGTTGATTTCTTTGAAAACAGCCTTGAAAATTTTAGTTGCATCTTTGTTTTGATTTTAAAACTTGCATGCTTTTGATTCCAGATCTATTTGCTTATCTCTGTCTTGAAGAGTACATGCAGGCTTTGATTCAGGTTGAAGAGAACTTGCAGGCTTTGGTTTTAAATTTTGAAAATGCACTTCCAGGTTTTATTTTTGAAGAAGATTACAGGCTTTAGATTTGATAAATCTCTGGTTTGAGGAGTTTTGATGATCAGATTGTTTTAGAGAATTGGTTATAGGATTTGGCTTTTGATTTTGGAAGATGTTTACAGATTTGAAAAGGTTACAGGGAAATTGATTTGCATTTTGGAATGAAGGGGATGTTAATTACAGATTGAAGAAGAATTTTGCAGGCTGAAGATTGTTTTCAGATTTGTTTAGAGAATTGTTTAAGTTTCTTAGCTTTAGAATTTAAGAATAGAAAAGAAATGGAGAGGAGAAAGGATATATATTTATAAAGGCTGAAATGATTAATTTTAAAAATTAAAAGAAAAACAAAATCTTGACATTTGTCATATTGTTATATTTATTACTTAACACATGTCATATTAGGCTTTAATATAATGACATTTGTCTTTTAAGTATTTAATACATATATTTATTTATTTTAAAATGTAAATAAAAGCTTTTATACTAGTTTACTATTTATAAATACTTACCTAAATGTATATATGCATTTCTCTTTTGAAGAAAATGTAAGTAAACAAATTATATAAAATTAAAAGCTTATCCAAATATTTTTAAAATGTTTATTCTTTTAATTTCTATTATAAATCCAATTTCATATTCAATTTAAATTTAAAAATCCAATTTAAAATCAAGTTATATATATGCATATATAACTACCATTTAAATAACAATTTTATCTATTTATGTTTATAAAAACAAAGTATTATAATTATTATTTGAAAATATCAAATTTGACAATTTTAAATAATTTATAAAGGAGATTATAAATTACTTCTATTTTTAAATGAATTAATACCATATGTAAATTGTATTTTAAACTTTTATTTTTAAATCATATATATCAAGTAATATTTAAAAAGAAATAAAACAAACCTTTTATTTAAATTAAACTTAAGCTAAAAAATCTATTTTTTTAAACAATTAAACATTTACCTTATGTATTTTAAAATTATATAGTTATTTAAATAACTTTGAAAAGCTTAATATTAATTTAATCAAAATTTCCAAATTACCAAATATTTGAAAACATAATTTCATTTGTTAAATTCAGATCAACTCATCTATTTACAATATATACACTTATATATATTATAAATAGAAATCATTCTATTAAAGTTTTAAAAGATAAATCACTAATTAAATATTTATTTAATTAGATTATTAAATTTATTCAAATTTATTAACAAAGATCATCAAATCAATTTAATTTTTAAATATAGATTATTAAATTGATTATTGCCCAAAATCCCGGGATATCACATATAACCTGCGCATTTAATTCTCTGTGTGGAAATTGTGATTGGATTGGTGGTGCTTTCATACTATTTGGGTGTTGGAGGCCATTTTTGATGCCAACATTTTGGTTCTCTCGCTGAGAGGGACTTGCACCGGTGGATTTACAAGTTTGGATCTCTGATTTGGAAGCTTGGATACTTGAATCTTAGAATCAATGGTGAGGCAATCCGCAAGGAGACCATTGGAAGATTGGAGTCACCATGGAGAAATTCAGAAGGCATCCTCTGGAGCTAGAATTAATCAACCCTCTATCTACATCACTAGAATGAGATGGAAATTATGATTGATTCTATGTAGGAGCGGAAGATGAGGAAACAAGAGGAGATAATGCAGAATTTCCTCCAACAAATTGGACAAGTGGGAGCACAAAACCAAGGATTTGGAGCAGCTGGTAATCTAGATCAAGGAATTAGAGCAGCAGGAGCCACAGGAAATTAGAACTAGGATCATTGAGTCGAAGACAAAGGTGGGGGAACGAAATGGAGCAGCCGAGGGTGGTCCTTGGCCAACAAGGAGGGATCGACTTTGATCGCCCATGGCAATGGGCCATGCCCCTAGGACAGGCTGGATCAGTTCACGGTAGGCCAGTGGTCGATGCTGTGCGGTTTGGTGTAGATCAGAACGCGGATGCATGTCCAGAGGAGTATGTTCTTGGATTCCCTCGCAGAAACGAGGGGCAGGCTGGTGGTGATTGGAGGCTACCTTTAGATGGCAGTGGCAGGTTTGCGGAGATGATCAGATAAGCTATAATAGGAGGGTTGGTGAGTAGGGATCTGGAAGATGTGAATAGGAGTCCATTTACTCCTAATATCAGGCGTGCTAGGAATCCATCGAAGTTTAAGTTACCGACACTAGGGGCATATGATGGAAAATCAGACCCTACTGTTCATCTAATGAGGTATGTGAGGCATATGGAGGTTCTGGGGGCATCAGAGGAAGTGATGGCGTGATGTTTTCCCTTGTACTTGGTGGATATAGTTGCAATGTGGTTTAGGAAATTGGAGAACGGTTTTATTGGTACTTGGACGGAGTTGTTTGATAAATTTATGAGGCAATTTTGGGTCCACATCATGAGACCCAAGATCGTGATATCATTGGTAACACTAAAGCAAAGGGAAGGAGAGTCCTTGAGGAGTTTCTTGACATGGTTTAATGCGGTAGTTGCTTCGGTGGATCAGTAGGATCCATCGATGGCCATAATGGCGGCGGTATTTGGGATTGCGAATGACACTGATTTCAAGATTTCATTGGAGCGGGATCCACCAATGGAGCTTGGAGAAATTTTCCATGAAGCAGAGAGGTTCTTGCGGTAGGAAGATGCTAAGGCCGGTAGAGAAGAGTTAAATGCAGTGAGGGATGGAGGACTGTTTGGGGAAGGTTCAGGCAAAGAAAAAGGAAAGTGGGTGATGGTTTTGACAGATTGAAGCAGCAAAGGAGAGAACCAAAATTCTCTTCTTATACCGATTTGAACGAAGCTTTGGAAAAGATTTATTTGGATACTCGAGGACGCCTTCCATACCAAAAGGTAGTAAGAAGAGAGCCTACTGAGTGTGAGTGGGCATTAGGAAAATACCGCATATTCCATGAGCTGGATGGGCACACTACCAACGATTGCAGGCACTTGAAAGATATGGATGAAGAACATGTTAGGGATGGCGGGCTACCACAATATATAAGGACTCGGACTGCGGCGGTGAAACAGGAGCAGCCATCGTCTACACCAGATGAAAATAACCTTGGATCGAGGTCACAGATCATCATCTCTTGATCGGGTTGGCGTGAACTAAATAAATGATAAACTCCACAATAAATTAGCTAAGTCCTTTACACATGTACGGGATCGAGGTCGGTCCTTAGGCGCACTCTAAGATGACAATAAACCGTCATGCCCGGAGAGGCAGCATTTGATTTTTTTTTGGTTTTCTTGTTTTTTGGTTGTAAGAACTTAAATTTAATAATTTAATGAATGGATTTTGGAATGCTCAAATTGCATTTAAAAGTAATAAATGAAACAGGTCGCGGTTGTCCCGACCGGAGAGACGGGGCAATAACCACAAGGTGCGAGTCCCTTTGTGGAAAGCGACATGATGGACTCATACATGGATTAAGTCCTCGACTGGGGGATCGAGGTTAGAGAATAATATCCCATAGATCGCGCTATGTTCTGGCCGGAGAGATTGAACCGAAGAAGCAAGAAGTAGGCCGCTTCATTGGAGAGTGATATGATCGGCCTGCTTATTATTGTTCCCTTCTCATTGAAGAGTGAGCGGGATCCAGCAAGGGTCCAAAGAGACCATGGTCGGCTCGGAGAGGCCATGATTCATACTTACTTATAAATATTCCCCTTTTTGCCGGAGAGTGACTGGATGGGGTCCAGCAAGAACTCGAAGAGGCTATGATCGGTCTGGAGAGACCATGAACCAGGCTATTGGTTGAGTGAGATTTTGGATTTGGCCGACGATTCGGAAAGATTGAAGGTTTGGGACAATGATCAGGTTAGATTGAGGCTTTGGATTTGGAAAACGATCCGGTGAGATCATGGTTATGGATCTGGCTAAGGATTTAGAATGGTTCCGGAATTGACTATCGACTCGGAACGATCATGGATTACATCGATTCGGCTTGGAAAAGGATTGGATTCTGGAATGGAATATTTAGCTACAGATGGATTATGGACTTAAGACCTATGGTAATTCAAAACATACTTTCTTATCGCAATACATGTTTCGGGGGGGCAAATGTTGTCCTGCCTTTTGGAAGGCTGTGATACCATGGAGTTGGCTAAATGGATTTGCGATCATCAAGGCAAGATGCCCGGAGAGATAATTATTGAAAGTAACTATGACATAGAATCGCGTAATATGGAATATATAAACTAAACTTACTAACCAATGCGGAAAGTAACTATAAAATAAGATAGCAGTAAGGTAAATAATGACACCAGAGATTTTTATACTGGTTCGAACTTCCCATTCTACATCCAGTCGCATACTCCTTCTAGAATCTAAACTAGCAGCCCTCACTTAACATGGAGGAATAGGTTTACACCGCCTGAGCAACCGAAGGGGGCTTGACCGCCTGAGCAACCAAAGAGGACTTGACCGCCTGAGCAACCAAAGAGGACTTGACCGCCTGAGCAACTGAAAAGGACTTGAATACAAAGTAGATTAATTGTCTTGGCCTTTTGTGTTCTTTAAACAAAACGGATTTTTCAATTGCAGTACACCCTTTCTATAATATTTTCCTCAAGTATATAGATGTGTAAGTGTATGAATATGAAGATAAGGAAGTTTCAGATTACTTATGAAATATAGAATTATGTTCGTAAGCAATATATATTTGAATTCAAGAGAGCGGTAGATTTAGAAAATATGATTCAAGTAAAAGCAAGAAAGTTAAAGTGATTTGATCTTGAAATTCATGCATATATATAGTAGACAGAGAGTTACAACTTTTGGTGAAAATGTTTTATCGAACAACTATTGCTCAACTCTCCGCGAAAAAGGAAACCATTCGGGAAAGGAAGTGTCTAATCCAAAAAATGGCAGTTAGAACTAGTTTAGTCGACTGCTATAAGAGCTTTAGTCGACTGAATTTGAAATCGTATGTGTGCATTCAAATGCGCACAGATTCAGTTGACTAACTCATGCACTCAGTCGACTGGTCTGTGCATTTTATGAAAAATTATATGCACATTTTCAGTTGACTAAACGTATGGGTTTAGTCGGCTGAACTGAATATTTTTTGAAACTCAGTTTGAAGTCATCTTGAGAATTTAATTTTCAAAAGGATGTGAAAAACTTTAGTATATATGAGGGAGTGAATTACTTGAGGAAGGATTTTAACATAGCTAAAACTGGACTTTGACTCTAAACAACACACACACACACACATATATATATATATATACATGAAACATACTTTATATTGTTGAGTCCGCTCTTCGTGGTTCTTTCTCGTAGATTCATGAATCTTCGTGTCGGTTGAATTTCTTATCATTAATCAAAACATAAGATCCAACATTCTCGCCTTTTTGATGATGACAACTCAATTTGTGATATGAATGAATCTCAAACGATATTGCTCTGTTGTTCTATATCTCCCCCTGAATATATCCTAGTCTTATCTTTCAGTTTCTCCCCCTAAATCTGTGCTTTTATTCCTGCTGTAAATAATGATAGAGCAATATCTTTCTCCCCATTTGTCATCGACAAAACAGAGATTTGTAATCTAATATAATATAGGCAACAATAGTTGTACCAATATAAGAGCATAAGAGCATATATATAAGATAGATCATTATACTAGCATACACATAACAACAGAGATTCACGTACATGACATAAAAAAATTATATAAAGGACCTACCATTGTTCCAAGATAATAACATACCATTTTTCAAAATATTGAAACTAAAAACTAAGTAACTTATTCATTACCATTTCCGTCATCATCGGAACTTTCTTCCTCTTCATCAACCCCTTCAGTTTCTTAATTGTCTCTACTAGAATCACCCCCTTGACCCCCTACTTCTTCTCCCTCTTCTTCTTCTTCCCATCCTTCTTCAGAAGTTGACCGAGTGAAGAGTGGTTGATGACGCTTTCCTTGAGCCATAGGTACATGGACGGATGTGGAGGAAGATTTTCCATACGATATCACTTCCTAAATATTATTCAAGAACTCCTTAATGTGATTTAGCTTTTTATTTACCTTGGTGACGGTTTTCTCAACGCGGGAAACATTTGTCTTGACACGAGTTAGGCATTGGTCTAAAAGCTTTTGATTTCTAGAGACAATCGTCAATGCCTCTCGTGGTTGAGCTTGTGGTCCAATTTCTTGAATTTCATTGAATTCCCATGGAGCTTGATTCTCTAGCCAATGTTCAAAAGTGATAATAGTATGACTTCGATATTGCTTCGGAAGTCCCATGAGACTAAGAGTTTTGGTGTTTAGAGAACCAATTGCGGAATAGTCCGAGTCTGGGAGAGAAATCTCAAAATGACGGATAATTCTCATAATATAAGCACCATAGTGAATAGTCTTCATACGGCCTTGGTTAAAAGTTTGAAACTCATCGAGAATAACCTTAGCCCAATTTACGGAACATTGGCCCTAAATTGCATAAAGCGATTGAAAGTCGCGCCTATAGATCTTCTTATAGCTACCAGTTCGGGGATTGATGGTGTGAGTTAGAGCCCGATGCATAATTCTAGCTTTAGGTCAGAGCGCTACTGCTTTTAGTTTCGTTAAATCATCAGAGAGAAAAAGATGACTAACTCTATCTCGAGAATCCACGTGTACTTCAATGTCGCTTAATTATTCACCTTCGTACGTGCATTGGAGAATTCTTCCAAGTCGAGTAAGAGGAAAGAATATTTTTACTCTGCAAACGATAGTCCATACACAATCTTCTGGATTTTGGATATCATGGTGATCTAGGTTTAGATTTGCATAGAAGAGCTTAATAAGAAGATGATTTATCTTCAAACTATTAGCATTGTAGTCAAGTAGAGTTTCCAAACCAATTCTTCATTCGAGATCTTGGATTGCATAGGATGAAAAATCAGGATATTTAATGAAAGAGCCTTCGAAGATTCTAGAATTCTTCATTTTGTCAAATCGTTGAACTGCTCTGTCATTATGAAGCCAACTTCTAATATATAATTCGGATGGTCCAACAGTAGAGGATGAAGGCCTTGCTCTTTTTGGAGGCATATAGGGTTTAGGGTTATGAAGGAATAGTGACGAAATTGATGTAGAAATTTGGGCGTTTTGGTTATGTGATCCAGAGAAAGTGGAAGAGTAGGAATAGGAATGAAAAGTTGTTTGATATTATTTGTTTATATGAAAATTTAAATGACCTTTTGCACAAAACATACCCGGTTACCAGTTTCAGTCGACTGGAAATTCAATAGCAGTCGACTGAATGGCTTAATTAAAATAATGGATAACAGGTTCAGTCGACTGACCTTATGATTCAGTCGACTGAATCAATCCCGAAATTTTTTTGTTTATTTTTGGGGTTTTCAATCGACTGAATTACAGGAAAAATTTTATGATGAAAAGCACCATTCAATCGACTGATGGTATTATATAGTCGACAGAATGTATTGAAAATGCAGACATATAATTTTATTAAGCAAGGAAATCATATACAAACATATATTAAAAAAGTAACATATAGAAAAGAATAGAAAATAAAGTAGGAGAATCATGTTGTGGACTCAGAAGACTTGGGAGTCGTACATTCCTCTGGTTCAATTTTGGTGACTTCTCGTGCTGGTTGAATGGTAGAATGATCCCATGAATTTGGAGAATAAGGAGGCCTCTAGGGAGATGGTTGATGCACATAGTTATTTGACGGAGGGGAACCACAAAATTTCAAAGCAAATTTCTCGAGTAAGCTCAGTCTCCTGCCATGATTCTTCCGTTCATAGTACATTTCTCGTTGTATACTTAACGACTCTCGTTGATAGTGATGTATATCATCTATTTGTCGAGCAATAGACGGAGAGCCGAAGCCAAGGTTCCTACGAACTCATTTTGATTCAAGTGTATACCCAGTGTGATAATAAGGAGGAACAATTGGAACAGGTTCGTAGATTGGAGTTGGAGTGGGTAGGTTAATAGAGCTATAACTATGGGAAGAGTAGTCGATGGAGGAGTATTCAGATGTTTCTTGGGAAGACATGATTTTAAGAGCTTGATAGAATACTTAAAAAAGATATAAAACTTAACAAATGAGGGTTTTTATAATGCCAAAGGTTTCAGAAATAGAAATTAGTTTAGTGGTGAAATTAATTTCAACTAGAAAATAAAATATTGGTCAAGAGTAAAAGCTAATGTAGGGTTGTAGTTTGAGATAAGAATAAATAAAAAATATACAGAGAATTGAAAAGAAGGTTCAGATGTGAAACAATATGTAGTAGAATGGAAACGCATGAGACTTGTAAGGGAGAGACTAGAGATCGAGTCTTGCTAGCTCCATTTTATTTATTGTTTTTGAAATAAAATCTTAAATAAAATAGAGAAATCATTATAAATATTTTAATGATAAAATACCCAGTTCTCTTCTTAATTTTATAAAAATATATTCATTTAATGGTTTGGTAAATATATCAACCAGCTGGTTTTTAGAGGACACAAAATTTAATTTGACTATATCCTTTTCAATATTATCACGAAGAAAATGGTGACGGATGTCAATATGTTTCGTTCGTGAATGATTTACAGGATTTTTAGATAAATTTAAAGCACTTGTATTATCAAAAAATATAGTTGACTTAGATAAATTTATACCAAAATCTTGAAGTGTTTGTTGCATGTAAATGACTTGAGCACATGCTAAAGCAGCTGCAATATATTCTGGTTCACAAGTCGAGAGGGAAACACAATTTTTTTCTTGTTAAACCAAGATACTAGAAATTGTCCAATAAAATGACAAGTTCCACTTGTACTTTTTCTATCTGTCCGACATCCTCCAAAATCGGCATCACTGTATAATACTAACTTGAAAGGGCATTCTTTCAGATAGAAAAGTCCGAAATCTTTGGTTTTGCTTAGATAACATAATATTCGTTTCACCGCTCACATATGTGATTCTTTAGGATTTGCTTGAAATCGAGCACACAAACAATCATCATTATGTCAGGTCTACTAGCAATTAGATAAAGTAATGATCAAATTATGCTTCGATATAATTTTTGGTCAACAATCTTGCCATCTTCATCTCTATCGAGATGTATTTTTGTACTCATTGGAGTTGGTTTGGCATAATTATTTTCCATACCAAAGCATTTAATTAAATTATTACAATATTTTTCTTGATTAATAAAAATTCCATTGTCTAATTGTTTAATCTGTAATCCAAGAAAATATGATAATTCTCCCATATGCGACATTTCAAATTCTTTGGTCATTATGTTAGAAAATTCTTGACATAACTTATCATTTGTAGAACCAAAAATAATATCATCAACATAAATTTGAATAATTAAAATATCCTTTTTATTTCGTTTAATAAAAAGAGTTTGATCAACCTTCCCAATTTCAAAACCGGAGTCTATAAGATAGCTTTTAAGACGTTCACACCAAACTTGAGGTGCTTGTTTTAAACCGTATAAAACTTTCTTGAGTTTATAGACATGGTCTAGAAATTTCTCATGTGAAAATAGAGGAGGTTGTTCAACATAAACATTTTCTTTTATATATCTATTTTAAAATGCACTTTTAACATCCATTTGATAAAGTTTAAAATTATGAAAACATGCAAAGGCGGGTAAGATACGAATTGCTTCTAGTCGTGCGACTAGAGCAAACGTTTCTTCATAGTCAATTCCTTCTTCTTGATTATATCCTAGTGCAACTAATCTAGCTTTATTCCTAGTTATATTTCCTTGTTCATCAACTTAATTTTTGAAGACTCACTTAGTACCGATGACTGTTTGATCACTCGGTCTAGGAACTAATTTCCAAACTTCATTTCGTTCGAATTGGTTTAGCTCTTCTTGCATGGCTATAATCCAATAGTCATCAGTAGAGGCTTCTTTGGCATTTTTAGGTTCAATGTCAGAAAGAAATGCTACATGACCCATTTGATTAAGTTGATTTCTAGTTCAAACATGTGAATCAATTTCTCCCATTACATTTTCTACTGGGTGATCTCGTAAAATCCTAGGAGATCTTAATTCATTTTCAGTACGAACAATGTTTTCATCTTCTTCAAAATTATGAACAATGTTTTCATCTTCTTCAAAATTATTTTGAGTAACCGTATTTGTAATCGTCTTAGTTATTATCTCATCATCCTAAAAATTCTTATTAAACTTAAAATCTCCATCGAAGGAAACATGAAGTGTTTCTTCGATTTTTTTAGTTCTTTTATTAAAAATTCGATAAGCCTTACTTCGTTCCGAATATCCTATAAAAATTCCTTCATCGGATTTTGGATCGAATTTTCCAAGCTGATCTTTTGTGTTTAAAATAAAATATTTTGAACAAAAAATTTTAAAATACGAAATATTTGGTGTTCTTTCATGAAACAGTTCATATGGAGTGTGTTTCATTAGTGGTCGGATGGAAACACGATTCAGAACATAACAGGTAGTTGCTACAGCTTCTGCCCAAAAATATTTTGCTAGAGTGCTTCCATTTAATAAAGTTCTTACACATTCTTGTAAAGTTCTAATTTTCCTTTCTATAACTCCATTTTGTTGTGGTGTTCTGGGAAAAGAAAAATTATGGCAAATTCCCTTTTTATTAAAAAAAATGTTCAAAAGCTTCATTTTCGAATTCACCTCCATGATCACTTCTAATTTTTTTAATTTTTGAGATTTTGAATTCTTTTAGAAAAGATTTTGAAATCTTCAAAAGTGTCACTTTTATTTTTCGGAAAAATAGTCCAAGTATATCTTGAAAAATCATCTACTATAACAAACACATATTTGTTGTGGTTTATGGATTGAACTTGAGTTGGACCAAAATGATCCAAATGCAATCGTTCAAATGGTTGTATAGTAGAAATTTTTTTCTTTGATTTAAAGGATGAATTTGATAATTTACCAAACTGACAAGCATCACAACTATTGTTTACTTTAAAATTTATTTTTGGTAAACCTTTTACTAATTCATTTTTAGATAATTTGTTTATAGCTTTGAAATTAATATGACAAAATCTTTTGTGCCATAACCAAGGATCATTTTCTTTGGCTATTAAACACATGTTAGTATTGTGATTTAATTCATATTCAATACATATATATTTTTATTTCTAAACCCTTCAAAAATAAGATTTTTATTTAGATCAAAAATGCTACACTTATCTTCAGAAAAAGATATATTGAATCCTTTGTCAAACAGTTGGCTGATGCTAAGTAAATTGTGTTTTAAATTTTTAACTAGTAAAATAATTGTAATAAGAGGTAAATTAGATATACCGTTATTTCTCACACCGCCTTTGCCGATGATATAACCTTTGGAATTGTCTCCATAAGTGACAGAACCTCCATCTGAGTAGGTAATGTTTGTTAGCATCTCTTTGTTTCCTGTCATGTGTTTCGAGCAACCACTGTCCAATATCCATTTTCCTCTCTTTTTAAGTGGTACCTGCAAAATATAGAATTAACATTAGTACCCACCTTTTTATTTGGGTCCTAAAAAGTTAGGTTTTAGGAAACCAAACCCAAGAGGGTTCAGAATTCCTTTTAAAAATAAAAATTTTATTTTTGTGAACAATTTCTATAAAAGAGTTTATATATTTGTTTCTAATCAAAGAATTATTTGTTTTAGGAATCCAAATCTTGATTGATTTAGAATAATTTTTAACTTTTGAAATTGATTTTTTAATAGTATTATTGTTCTTTTTGAAATAGTTATATAAAGAATCCTTTTTCTTCGAAATACCTTTTGAATCTTGCGTATATCCTAGTCCTCTTTTATTTGAAATTGTTTGAGGATTTTCTATAAATTTAGAAAGATTTTCTCTTCCTTTGTTAAAATTAGAGACATTTTTAGTAATATCATCTAATTTTGTTTTAAGACTAGAAATATCTAATTCTAATATTATAATATTAGCTTTAAGATCATGATTTTGAACTAAATGAGCATCATTCTTTTCCTTCTGAGTTTCTATTTCTTGAATTAACATAAAGAGTTGTGATGTCATATTAGAATATTATTCTTGAGTAGTTTCAATTTTTTCTTTTAAAATTTGTTTCTCATCTCTTAACATATCTACCTCAATTTTAGTCCTGTTTAATTTTTTAAGAGTTTCTTTATATTTTCTTTTGATGTTTCTTAGTTTGTCAAGTAATTCAGAGTTTATTTCCAATAAATCATCAAAAGTTAGACCACCCACCTCGTCATTTGTGGCCATAAAACAGACGTTGGTTTGTTCAGAATCACTGTCAGTGCCACTGTCTGATGATCAAGATGATTTTGAATCATCCCATGTAACAGAGAAAGCTTTCTTTTTTGAATCTATCTTTCTTGTGCTTAAATTTGTCTCTCTTTTGATCGGGACAGTCTTTCTTGATGTGACTCTTCTTGTGACACTCATAACATTCTAGAGCAGAAGACGATGGCTTGTTGTTGTTGTTGTTGCTGTTGAAGTTGTTCTTGTTGTTTCTGAATTTGTTGCTCTTTTTGAATTCTAAAAACTTCTAAAATTTTTAGCAATTAACACCATATCTTCCTCATCTGAATCTGATTCATCCTTTTCTGCTTGGAATGCTATATTCTTCTTGTCTTGTGCCTGTATTTGCTCTACCTGGAGATTAACTTCATAAGACATTAGATTTCCTATCAACTCATCTGGTTTAATGGTTGAAATGCTGTTAGCTTCTTCGATCGCTAAGTCCTTTCGCTCCCACCCATCCATTAAAGAATTGAGGATTTTTGAAACAATATCAAAGTCTGTATATTTTTCTCTTAATGCTAAAATAGAATGATATATGTCTTGGAATCTAGAGTATATTTCATTTATTGTTTCATCTTGTTTCATTTTGAAATTCTGGATATGATTTTTGAGCATAAAAATCTTACTCTGCTTTACTTTGTTAGTACCTTCATGTGTAATTTTAAGTGTACGCCAAATTTCATAAGCTTTTTTACACATGCTTACTCTATTAAATTCATTTTTGTCTAATGCACAATATAACAATTCATGGCTTTGGCATTTGTAGTAGCATCCAGTTTTTGTGTGTTAGACCATTGTGAATATTTTGTAGTAGGTATGGTATATTATGCTTGAGTAACATTCCAAGTTTCATAACTATTAGCTTGTATATAAATTATCATTCTAGTAGACCAATAGTTATAGTTTAATCCGTTAATTGGTGATGGTCGTGCAGTAGATTGACTTTCAAGGAAACTTGTGCTAGTGTTGTTTTCCATATTAAAATATCTGATAACTATGTTACGGTTATAAGATGACCCGCTCCGATACAAAATGAAAGTGGCTGTGATATAGGATCGTGTAATATGGAATATATAAAAACTAAACTTACTAGCTAGTGCGAAAAGTAACTATAAAATAAGATAGCATTAAAGTAATTAATGACACCATAGATTTTTATACTGGTTCGAACTTCCCATTCTACGTCCAGTCCCAAACTCCTTCTAGAATTTAAACTAGCAGCCCACACTTAACCCGAAGGAATATGTTTACACCACCTTAGCAACCGTACAGGACTTGACTGCCTGACCAATAGAACATGACTTGACCGCCTGAGCAACCGAACATGACTTGAATATAAAGTAGATTAATTGTCTTGACCTTTTGTGTTCTTTAAACAACACAGATTTGTCAATTGCAGTATACCCTTACTATAACCTTTTCCTCAATTATATAGATGTGTAAGTGTATGAATATGAAGATAAGGAAGTTTCAGATTGCTTATGAAGTATAGAATTATGTTCATAAGCAATAGATATTTGAATTCAAGAGAGCAGTAGATTTAGAAAATATGATTCAAGTAAAAGCAAGAAAGTTAAAATGGTTTGATCTTGAAATTCATGCATATATATAGTAGACAGAGAGTTACAACTTCTGGTGAAAATGTTTTATTGAACAGCTATGGCCGCAACTCTCTGCGAAGAAGGAAACAATTCGGGAAAGGAAGTGTCTATTCAAAAAAATGGCAGTTAGAACCAGTTCAATCGACTGATATAAGAGCTTCAGTCGACTGAATTTGAAATCGTATATGTGCATTAAATGCGCACAGATTCAGTTGACCGACTCATGCACTTAGTTGACTGGTCTTTGCATTTTATAAAAAATTATATGCATAGGTTCAGTCGATTGAGTGTATGAGTTCAGTCGACTGAACTGAATATTTTTTGAAACTCGGTTTGAAGTCATGTTGAGAATTTAATTTTCAAAAGGATGTGAAAAACTTTAGTATATAAGAGGGAGTGAACTACTTGAAAAAGGATTTTAACATAGCAAAAACTAGACTTTGACTCTAAACAACACACACACACACACACACACACACACACACACATATATATATATATATATATGAACCATACTTTATATAGTTGAGTCCGGTCTTCGTAGTTCTTTATCGTAGATTCATGAATCTTCTTGTCAGTTGAATTTCTTGTCATTAATCAACACATAAGATCCAACAATTATTAGGTTCGAAGATCAGTTATAAGCAAGGCTATGGATGATAATCAAGCGAATTCAGGCGAACGGCATCCTAAAAATGGCTAAATATGGATTTGCACTTTCCGTAGACAGGGGATCGGTTCAGACCATTATGGTTTGGAATGGATCGGATAGGATTGCTATAGCTATGGATCACTCGGATTGGAAGTTCAACTCAATAATGATTGCTCAATAACTCAACAAATACTAAGGGAACCAGGCAAACAACTATGGAAACATGAAGAGGAAGTAGATGGGGACCACCATAATCGATCGCATAATGCCATGCGGCCCCCACCACCGATCGACGTAGATCCCCCCAGAAGTCCCAAGTGGGCCTTAAACTTTCTGGATCGGTTTGTCTTAGTCTTCGTCTTATGCATGTTGATTTTCAGCTGGATATTTTGGTGTCTTCTCCTCTAAGTACAGGATCATTGGTTCATTGCAGGGGATCTTCTTTTGGCTCTTCTTTGTTGTTTCTCTTTCCTTCCTCTTTTATTTTCTAAGGCTAAAACAAACTGTATTTGTAATCCTATAGTATAATAAAAAGATTATTGGAGTGGACCTAGGCCAGAGTTTTCCGAACCACTATAAAATTCATGTGTTCATTTACTTTTTTTGCTGTTGAATCCTAAATCTACGCATTTAATTCTCTGTTTGGAAATTGTGATTGAATTGTTGGTGCTTTCATACTGTTTGGGTGTTGGTGGCCATTTTTTACGCCAACAATTATCACAAAACGTACTATTTATGGATTCTATTAAATATACTTGTACTTAAATTAATTAATCGATACAACACATTATATCAAGTATGTAACAAAAAACATCTTTTAATTCGAACAGGATTGGTTATCGAGTTAGATATATGTAATAAATTATATAATTGCCCTAGTTTATACCTCTACTCTATCAGTCTCCCACTTGTACTTAGGGTCAATTATAGAATCTTTGTCTCATCCCTTCGATTAATTTAATGAGAACTGATCAAGTTAGGCCCTTCATGAATGGATCTGCTTTGTTGTTTTAGTTATCGACTCTATCAATTAACTCTCTCCAATGTGGATAAACTATATTTATCATGTGGAACTAGTTGAAGTATGTTTCTCGAATTCTAGTGAGCTCTTATTATTACATTGTTATCATATAACAATGCGGTACCCTCAATACTTGGAATCAACCCTAACTCAGTTATAAACTTGTGCATTTATATTTATGCATTGCTTTTATCATGGCACTATTCAAGGCAATGTACTTAGCCTTTTCATTTATTCAGATACAACCTCTTGTTGGAACATTACCAACTTAAAGCTCATTAATAAGGTTTGAACATGAATTTAATATTGAAATATTACACTCAATATCACTTATGAAGTACAAGTCTGAGTACCTCTTCATACGGAGTTCGTTATTTCTATAAAAAATTCTCTAGTATTTCGTAAATACTCGAGAACATTATAAACTAGCATTTAGTGATCTTAATTTGGATTTGTTATTTGCTTCATATATAAAAACATAAGCAATTACAATACTGTAGATAGTACAAAATATATGATTATTCCTATTGCCAATGCATAAGGAATCCATCTTACATGTTCCATATTAAACATTTTAATAAGGTGTCGCTGCAGAACACTTTGGAACATTCCCTACAGCCTTTATACTTATTATAAAAATATATAATTTACAAATCCAGTATTGAGTATTAAATAAACAAACTATTTCTGATTTTAACATAAGTTCATTGTTAACAATCAACAATATGTTGTTCAAAAATTATTGATATTTCCATCAAAATACTTGCTCAATTCTAATGCTTATAGAATGACACCTTCGTATCATTTCTTGGATCATATTTGAAAACCCACAAACTCAACATTTCTCCCACTGACTTCGAGACATTTGGTTGTTATGTAAAAATTGTCTATTCTAAATCATTATTTAGAATTAATTTTCCATTTCAACACATATGTATCAAAGCACAAAGTCATACCAAGCAAAAACTTTATGAGTAAATCTGAATTAACTTGAGCCCATTGAATAATGAATCTATTACGTTAAATTCAACAATAGAAAATTATGATGTAATTCTTATCCATGTTGTTCATTGTATTCCAACTGCATTAGTCTTGTTCTTAAGAATCTTTCGCGATCGATGGATCATATCCCTTCAAGGAACAACTATAAAAATCATATTTCAATGTTGTACTTGGAATCCATTTCGAATTTGCGTATCATATCATATTGTAGAGTCAATACTCTTAATGGTTTAAATAGGAGAGAGAGGAAGGAGCTAATTATGGATCTCGATCCACTATTTTCTCTTCCAATTCAAACTCACTAATATAAAAAATATCCCTTTCCCCTATCTCAATAGATGATTACATGCTCTTACATGGGCCTCTAATTTGTTCCACATCCGATCAGATAATTCATATTAAATCAAATTTTAATGTACATTGATATCGTGTATCAATACATGTGTATATAACTTTTGTATACACACTATTTTCAATACTGATCAACACAAATAAAATATAATTTTATAATTCATATTTCATAAATATTAATTAATTTAATTAATTTATAACAATTATAATTTAGTTAAATCAATTGGTAGTCGAGGTATTCAACATTTTGATTGTGTGACACTTAGGTGTAAGTTTGTCAACGATTAATATCAAACAATTCAAATATTAAAGTTCACACGTCATCTTTGCTAATGGTGTGACACTATGGCTAAATTTATTGCTTATATAGTCTTGATAAAATCTAATTTTACTTATTTTAAGCAGTCCTCGATAGTGAAAATTATTTATGCCAATTCTCTTCGTCAGGACTATATCACATTAGGAATTATGGAATTTGGTAATGGTCAAAATTCCAATATCTTCCACAATCAATTTGTATAGTCCAAATACAAAGTCCTTGGTTTAATATTAATTATTATTATAACCGAATTGCTATGGCCAGAGACTTTGACTTTGAATTGAATTCAGTTTACCGTGATACTAACCTCATATAGCTGAGAAGACGAATCCTCTATTAAATAGTGTTTCACTTCCAATGTTTCAAATCGACCCAGCTATAGTCGTTTGATGGACGTCATGCCATAATTTAATTACAAGCAAAGTAGAGTTCCTAATTAAAGCTTAACAGTATTCTCAAATTGAGGGAATTATGTAACATTGTCACATCGATATTTTCTTTTTGACATTAGTTATATTAACCAACAGAAAATTATCAAATGAGTCATTCCATAGTTATCCAATAACTATCAGTATGAAACCAGTTGGTGCCCCCGATAGCCATGAGGAATACACTTCCCAACAATTAAAGAGTGTACGTTACGTACTTTAGTCTCAATGGATGTATCAATATTCAGCCTCGGTACATCTTGACTAGGAATATTTAAATTAATGTGTTTATTATATTGTGACAAATTGCTCATGATTACAAAACGTTGAAATTAATATCATAAAACACACCACTATTGTTTCTATTAAATAGATTTAAATTAAATAATTTATTAATATAGCACATTATAAAACACCCGTCATCTTCTAAGGTAAGTCGACCCTATATGCTAGCTACCCGATTCTATCAACTATCGGAAAAGGTTCTACGAATCTCGATACCAACATTCCCTTTCTACCGAATCAAACTACATTCTTTCGAAGAGAAACCCTTACAAACACCATATCTATGATAGAAAACTCTAAATCTCATCGTCTCTTATTCGCGTAGCTTTTAAGTCGATCCTGAGCAGCTTTCATTCGTTGTCAAATGACCTCAATCTTCTCCAAAGTCTCTCTAATCATATCTATCCAAGTATCGGTTTCTCGTCTGCTTTCCACCAACATGAAGGAGCGTTACATGGTCGGCCATACATCGCTTCATACGGAGCTATACCAATACTTGACTGATAACTTTTGTTTTATGCAAATTCCACCAAATTCAAATGATCATCCTATGACCCCTCAAAGTCTATAATGCATTATCGCAAGAGATCTTCTAATATACGACTTACTCTTTTGGTCTACACATCCGTTTGTGGGTGATAAGCTGTACTAAGATGTAGCTCCATCCCTAACGCCTCTTGTAAGCTCTTCCAAAACCCACTAGTGAAAAATGGGTCTTGGTCGCTCACAATGCTTTTTGGCACACCGTGAAATCATACTATCCATTTTACATACAACTCTTCCAGCTTAGATGTCGTTCTATTTGATTTGATGGGTATAAACCTTGCACTATTGGTCAACTAATCAACTATGACCCAAATGTCGTCTTACCCCGCTCGATTCCTCGGTAATCCATCGATAAAATCAATTAATACTTACTCCCATTTCCATTCAGGAATCTCTAATGGTTGCAACAATCCACTAGGTTTCTTTGCTCTGACTTTACCAATAGACAGTTTATACACTTCGAGATGAATGCCCAAACATCCCTCTTTATACCTTCCCAGTGTTAAGTTCGCTTTATATCTCGGTACACCTTGTTACCACCGGGATGAATGGTTAACCTGGAATAGTTACACTCCCTTAGCACTTCATCTCGTATTTCATTAACATTGGGAACAAACAGTCTCCCATCTTTATGAAGCTAACCTTCTTGGTCGAGTTCGTATTGCTTCATATCTTCAGATTCTACTCCTTCCTCTATCTTTGCTATGATCTCTGCTAGCCTAGCTTCTCGCTTCTAACTAGTACCGATCCTTTCAATCAGAGTAGGTCTAATCGATAAGCTTGCCAACATTTAAGGTTCTAGCTCGCAGTGAGACCTGAAAAGAAACACATCAATATACTATATCAGCTTCCATTCCAAGAACATTCCTCCCAACCCAGTATGTCTTCTACACAATACATCGGCGATTGCATTCCATTTTCCTGGAGTCTAGGTAATACTGAAATCATAAGAGGCCAAGAACTCTAACCACCATTGTTGTCGAAGGTTAAGATCCTTTTGAGAGAAAAGGTACTTCAAGGATTTATGGTCCGTAAACAGCTCAAACCTTTCTTCCAACAAATAGTTCCTCCATATCTTTAACGCAAAAGCAATTGCCGCCAATTCTAAATCATGTGTTGGGTAATTCCTTTCGTGCAACTTTAGTTGTCGACTCGCATAAGCGACAACCCTTCCGTTCTGCATTAACACCGTACCCAATCCAGAACCACAGGCATACGTGTATACTTTTAACTCTTTATTTCCACTAGGAATAGTCAGCATTAGTGCACTCATCAACCTCTCTTTAAGACTCATATATGCATGCTCACACTTTGCATCTTATACGAAGGTCTGATCTTCTTCGTTAAATTGGTCAATGGTGCCACTACCTTCGAGAAGTCCTTTATGAAGATCTATAGTATCCCGCCAATCCTAGGAAACTCCTCACATTTGTAGCATTCTTGGACTAATTCCATTCTTGGACCGCTATCATTTTTGTAGGATCCACTACTATACCTTATCCCGAAACGACATGACCCAAGAATCTCACTTCTTCTTCCCAGAAGTCACACTTAGAGAACTTTGCTCTCAAATTATACTTCCTCAATATCTCTAGCACCATCCTCTACTGCGTCATGTACTCCTCTTCAGTTCTGGAGTGGATTAGAATATCATCCAGGAATACAAACATGAACTTATTCAACTGGTCTCGAAAACCCGATACATGAGATCTATAGAATATGCCGGAGCGTTGGTCAATTCAAATGGCATCACCAACCACTCATAGAAACCCGATGACGTATGAAACGCAGTAAGAGGTGCATTCTCCTTTGCAATTCTTAACTGGTGAAATCCCATCGCTAAATCCATTTGGGAGAACACCTTTGCACCATGCAACCGATCAAACAAGTCATCAATACATGAGAGTGGGTACTTATTTTTCTTCATCATCTTATTTAGCTCATGATAATCCGCACACAACCTCAAAGAGCCATCCGCATTCGTTGCGAATACTACAGGTGTGCCCTACTCAAATATGCTCCTTCGAATGAACCCTTTTTTAATAGGTCATTCGCTTGCACCTTTAATTCCTTCTACTCTCTTAGTGCTATAAGCCTCAAAGGCATAACTATCGGTCTGGTTTCTTTCACCAAGTCTATCCGAAACTCGATCTCACGATGCGGTGGCAGTCCAGTCACTTCCTCGAAGACATCCGGATACTCACTAGCGATATATACTGATGACAATCCCTCTTGTGGAACCTCAACCGAATATAGAAAGCTAACCATCACCCTATCCTCTGGTAGGCAGCTAATCACTACCATTTGGCCATCCACATCTTTGATTGTCACCAACAGCTTCTCGTAATCTACTATGGCTGCATACTTTCTAAGCTAGTCCATACCCAAGATAGTCCCAAATCCAACAAAATTCAAAACAAAACAGTCACAAACTAAAGAACATCCATGACTCGATCATACTAGGCTACGACAAACTATGCTAAGACTAGTAGAGCCTCCAATAGGGTTCATCTTGACTAGGGGTCGGTCTAATATCTCAGGTTCCAATCCCAATCTATCAACTAGGTCGCTACAAATGAATGAATGAGAAGCACTGATATTAAACAAAACCCAAACAAGAATATCAATAATAGAAGACATACCTTGAATGATGACTCCCTTCCCTTTCTCCTTCATAGGAGCACTCGACGAAGTCGAGACTGCATTTAATGGATATGCCTTCACTGCCTGCATATCCTTCACTAGTTCTAGACAATTCTTTTTCAAATGCCCAGGCTTGTCACAGTCGTAACATTTCCTCTTCTCACTCGCCTTGCAATCTTTAATCAAATAACCCTTCTCGTTGCATCCAAAGCAAGTAGGTTCCCATTTACCCTTCTTCTTACCACCTTTTCCCTAGGACTGCTTTCTCTTTTCATTCCACTTCTTCTTACCTTCGCTGCCTTGCTACGGCTCTGGTTTCTCCTTCTCAGTAGAAATAGCAACAACATTCTTAGCCTTAAGGTATAAACTTTCATGTCGAAGTGTCTTCTTTACTAGCTTGTCAAAAGGCTCTGTAATATGGTCTACTAGCTTTTCTCCAAGATAGTCGTCTAACCCAATGACGAACTTCTAATTATTCCTCAATGGAGTGTCAATGAACGGCATCCCATACTTAGACAAAGCATCACATTCTACCAAATATTCAGAGACTGTCATCTCTTCGTGCCTAAAATCATCAAATTTTTTAAACAGAACCGACTTCTGAGAAGTCGGAATAAACTTCTCCTCAAACCTTATCTTAAACCGATCCTAAGAAAACTAGTCTACCGGAGTAGCAAAAGTGACAACATTCCACTAATTCATAGCCCGACCCTGAAGTTGTCTCGAAGCTAATTTTCTCTTCATAGCATCTTCCACCTCCATATCACCAAAGATGCGCTCACAACTATCCAACCAATATTGCACTTCTATGGCTAACTCCATCCTATAGAATGACTTTCCTCCAAGAGTAGAATAATCTTTGTTCAGCTTGGCAAAATCAACCCCCGGCACTTGCATGGGAGAACCCCCACCTATCACCACTCTATAAGAATTCATCATCATACTAGCCATCATAGCATTGAACGTGGCTTGGACATCAGGCATAGCATCTCCTGATCACCCTTCTTCCTCTACTCCTGAAGCTAAATTCCTCACGGTGTTCCTTGTATGCCGGCTCATTCTTATTTGTGACAAGAATGGTCAGTCTCTCATAAAGAAAACCGTGTACATAGTGCTCATGTGTATGTGACTTTTACTATATAATATATATTATTGTATAGCTTTGAGAACCAAACTTATAATAAGTACGCTCTCTCTCGTGTACATATATACTCTGGATCCAGTCTAAGGCAATATCACCTTCCCTATCTCTACTGGATTATGGTATCAACTCCAGTTAATCGTGTAGCCAAAGATCTGATACCAAATATGATGTCTGCCCTATACCATTAGCACCAATAGTATATAAATAGTGTGTTGTCCCTACCCGGTTGATATAGGACGATCATCAGGGTTGAAATAAACCAACATGGCATATAACCTGTCTATCTCACAACACATGGATAAAATATAATATCACAGATATAACAGAAGAGACTGTAATAACCATGTGAACAAATCATCATCAGAGCAATAGATCCATAAATTTATACCACCAAGTGTAGTAGAGTTTATACAACAGAAGTAAACTCAAATAAATTGTCTCAACAAATAGAAATAAGCAAATACTATCATGGGCTCCATAGCGTTGCTCAGCGGAAAAGCATAGAAATCTATATATGTATATAATATAAAATAGCTCTATCCAGCTCGTCCCCCAAATAGCTACCGCGTTATCTAAACCTGTTATCTAGTCTACTCATTTAAGAGTACCCAAGATATAAGATACAAAGCATAAAACCTTGGGTCAAACAATAGTTTGGTGTGAGCAGTAAATGAGTCTCAAATACTATATAGGTAAATATGATAAGGAACAAGAATACATGAACCATACCTGACCTGTCCCTACAACCAATGAGTTAGCATATAACACCATAATATGCTACTCTATAATATCGTGAAGGTATACCCCAAACCAAATAAAGGATATCAATCTTCTAGGTATTCCGATCTCCAATACCCACTTCCCTTTATACCTATGAGTAATAGCTTACTAAAGAAAACAACCAAAGTATCCATCAATAATCCTAACTATCACTCCTTGTGCCCTGAATATATGGTAACTCTTATGGCCCCCAAGCCAGGGACTAACGAAATCCCTATTTTCTATTGTACTCTCGTACCTCATAGCCTAAAGCTGGATACGTGTCTCGTAGCCCAAACTGGACACTAGACCCAAAGCTACAGGTCCAACTGCCCTCGCTTATAATACCCCTGCTTCGAGTACAATTGAAAACTCTTCGAGCATCAATGATTCCTTAACACATATACCCGAGCCCACCTTTACTCCATTTGGATACTGATTCCTTCTTGCTTAATTAAGTTTCCATTATTCACGAATAAACCTTCCACATTCCCAGATCATACGGCACCCTCTTTTATGAGCGGCCATCTTCGGAACCTACACCCAACATGAGCTAACATCCAAAGACCATAGTTTTTCACCATGTTGTTATATCGTCATCCAATCTGATACAAACGAGCCAACACCACCACCATGATCTGCAGAGCATCCCCTTCCTGCCCTGAAAGTTTCATATCCATATCACTTGCTATGATAACTCGGTACCGAGTTATAGGTATAACTCGGTGCCAGGTTATACACTTGGCCAACTAATGGCTAATTTCTCTTCCATATCTCTAGAACTCCCCTTCCAATGCCTTGGACCCCGACTCATCCATCTTTGATAACTCGGCCCCTAATCCAAAGCTTCAGTTCTAAGTTCTAGAGATAACTTGGTTTAGCATCCAATCCTTAACCAAATACCCTGCATCTGTCTATAGAATACCTCACTAGCTAAGATCTATCCATCCATGTCAACCACCGAGTCATAGCTCCCTTCCCTATAACTCGGTAACGAGTTATATGCATAACTCGGTACTGAGTTATATACTTAGCCCCATTTGAGTTGTGATTCATCATGTGTCTTTCTACCATACATTTACCAAGTTTCGTCCAATTCTGACCAACTTAGCTTCCAATTTTCTTAATTCACTGAATTATCTTTCTATGCATGCATAACACTAGCAAACAACATCAAATCATATGATCCAAACATAGAATAACAAGCAATTTCATCTAATTAAACTTGCAATCCTTCAAATAAGATAAACAAGGCAATTTCTAACATAAATCTACATATGCATGAATATATGAACATAAATCAACATGATTTCTAATCAATCTATATCATATGCATGGTTTAACATGTCATTAAAGGTAGAAAAAGGTTTTTATGGCCAAAATCAATTTAAAACATGTTAAATCATATAATTCTACCATATAAACAAGTATATCAGTGAGAAGGCATAAACCACTCATCAATTACCAGATTTAATCAATTTGTGTCTAGATCTAATCCGAACAGTGAAGAAAAGAACTCCAAATCAAGAAAATCGATGATCTCTATCTTCTAATTAAGGATCTAATATGTAATCCGCAATCTACTTTGATTTATGGAACAATTTGGATGAACTAGGATGAATCTAGGGCTAATTAAGGTTTAGATCTGATTTAGAATGAGAGGGAAAAGTTTATTTTGACTCTTCAACCCTCTACTTATAGTATTCTCTAGTTAGACTAATGGGCTCACTAATGGGCTTAATTAATTATACACTAATCCTGGCCAATAGCTTGTAAAACTTAAAACAAACATGACTTTCTGACCGTAAGTCTGTTTTTCTATTATGAACATGGTATGGAATGGGAAACCATCATCCAGAAGCAATGGAACTAGTTTGAGACTCTAATTCGACTACTATTAAAAGTTATGGCCCAAATAAGCTTTTCAGGGTCAAAATGCCCACATAGAAATTCGAAAAAAATTATAGATGTGTAAAATATCCCTAAGAGTCATGTCCTAAAATTATTCAATCCAACAACCTCATATGAATAAAATAAA